>PVKP010020644.1:0-40573 GCA_004027715.1 Plecturocebus donacophilus
GAAGAAACAACTTAAAACCTAGCAGGATTGTTTTAGAGATATAGGATATCATATTTCCTTCAGTTTTCTTCTATTTCAGATAATGCTGCTTCCTTTATTGTTTTACATTCTATATTCCATCAATCACCAAATAATTTGTCTCTAGAAATATCATTTACTCTAAAACAGGAAATGAGGTCTTTTCTTTTAATGCCTATATTTAAACAAGTAACATTTGGTCAAGCCATGGAAATCATAGATAAATGAAAAAGGAATTCCAAATAAACATAATGATATAAAGAGTGTAATTTATGTAAGGGGGAAGGTGGTAATGATTAACATAATAGAGATGTTTCTAACCTTAATTTTTATACTATGCATACAAATGGTGAAGACAAAAAAAAGTAATGCAAGATATTCATAGAATGTTATTAGTGGATAGTCTGGGTGGTAGAAATAAAAACTATTTAACTATTTGTTAATTGTCTGCGTTTCCTAAATTTTATACAGTTTTTTCTTCTTTTTAATTTAGTGTTGTTTTCTAATTTCTAGGGTATATTATTTAAATGAGAAAAATTATAGAAATATTACAATATCATTCTAATTCTATAGAAATCACTATTACAAAAGCAATGATTCTCACTTTTAGTTCAAAAATTAGTGGGTGTTAGGGGCTCAGAAACTGATACCTCAAAATATGGTGCTTTGATATGCTGAGCTGAAGAAGAGGCCTCAAGCTCTCTCTATCACCCCCACTCTGTCCTCAATCCTTTGTCTCTCACAAAGTACAGGATGAAGTTGTTATCTGAAGTTCCTTTATCTTCCTTATCTGCACATTAATACACTTTTATGTCCTCTCTCCTGAAAATCTGCCTTTTGTTCACTGATCTTCACTGAACCTTCAGAAGGTGAAAGGGAAGATTTCCCTTGGCTCCTTCATGGGATACACCATTTCCTTTAGTCAAGTTATGGATAAATTCTTACAGTTCCAGTTGAAAACCTCAGGTCATTGAACATTAACTAAATTTGGTGTGTATATGTTTTGTACACTGTGATTCTGAAAAAAGAAAATCTATAACAATATACCTTTTTATTCTAATTATTTTTTGTTTGTTGGTTGGTTGTTTGAGACAGAGTGTCTCTCTGTCTCCCAGGCTGGAGTGTAGTGGCATGAACTCAGCTCACTGCAACCTCCACCGCCCAGGTCCAAGCTATTCTCCTGCCTCAGCCTCCCAAGTAGTTGGGACTACAGGCACACATCACCACACCCGTCTAATTTTTGTATTTTTAGTAGAGATGGGGTTTTATCATATTGACCAGGCTAGTCTTGAACTCTTGACCTCCTGATTCTTCTGTCTTGGACTCCCAAAGTGCTGAGATTATAAGTGTGAGCCACTGTGCCTGGCCTGACTTGATTCTTAAAATAAAATCTAGCCCCTAATTCTTGAGAGAAAGTTGTAGTAGTGGAAAGAACGTGGACTTTGAAATGAAACAGGTCTGCATTCAAATGCTGGGCTCTGCGACTATTTTTCAACAGTACTTCTCGTATCTCATGTTATGCATGTAACAAGATAGTTCCCCAAAGTGCTTTGCTTTCACATCACTTTTCTGCTTTGCACATCAATAGGCAGAGTTTATTTACCTTCTCCTTGAATCTTGGCTGTCTTTGTGAAGCAGTTTACCCCATAAAATGCAGACAACTTCTAAGTACAGGTTTGAAAAGTACAGAGAACTTTCACTTTCTTCCTCTTAGAACCCAGCATCCAGAATATGAGAAGCCTCAACCAGGGTAACAGGCCAGGAGGGGATGCCATTTGGAGAGGGGAATGTCCTGCAACTATATAGCAGAACCAAGAAACCCAGATGACAGTAAGGACAAAATCCCAGGCATATGATTCAAGTTAAACCATGTGAATTAGCCTCCAGTTTCTTTAACCATCCTGAGGTATCAGGCATTTGATGTAAAAGTCATCATTAATGTTTTAGCACCAGCAGCAGGACAGGCTTTATAGACGTGCGACCTGAGCAGTTACACAGAAAATTCCCATGCTTTAAGGTTTCTGTGCTTGTCTTAATGCTCTGCTGTCACTAAACTGAAATACTTAAAAATTTATGAACAAGTCCAACTGCTTCTTTTTGCACTGGCCTGGCAATTCATGTATTAATTCTGCCCAGCAGACATCATATAAAGCTGAGACCATCCAAACCCACTGTGCCTTGTTCAAATGTCTTATGGAAGATATTTTAAGTGATAATTAAATAATTATTGTTTTAATCCACTCAATTTTGGGGGAGATTATTTACAGCAAGAGATAACCAAAATACATGGCATTTGAAAAGATCAAAGAAGCTGACAAGCAGACCATAAAAAAAATATTTCTTTGTGGAGATCGAGGATGAGAGGAAGATGCAGGTATTTATGAAGATTTAAGGGTTTTCTTAAAGATTATATCCACAAAATGTATTGCTTTAGAATTGATGCAGGGCAGGCAAGTCCCAGAACTGAGGCTTAGCCAGGGAGGACCCTGGCTTTACACAGGAAATAATTCAAGGGCAAGCTGGTGGTGGTAAACAGCAACTTTTATTGAAGTGGCAATGTACAGCAGCAGCAGAGGTACTCCTGCTTGTGCAGCAGGGTTACCCTATAGGCAGTGTGCCCAGAGTAGCAGCTCAGTGGCAGATCTGCAGTCATATTTATATCCCCTTTTAATTATATGTAAACTAAGACATAGATTATACAGAAATTTCTAGGAAAGGGCTGATAACTTCCAGATTGCCAGGTCATTGTCATGGAAAGGGGCAGTAACTTCCAGGTGTTGATATGGCAATGAACTGGCATGGCACACTGGTAGATACGTCTCATGGAGAGCTGCTTCTTCCCTGGCCTTGTTTTAACTAGTCCTCAATTTGGTCCAGTGTCTGAGTTCCAGCTCTAGTGTTGCATCTGGCCTCCTACATCAGAATGATAGCTGGTGAAAGGAATCAAATTTTTAAAAACATAAATATATTATCCAATGAATCATTTGAAGCAGTGTAAAGACTTATAGCTGTGACCAACGCATCTAAGCTGTCCTTATTTGATGTTTTAAACGTCGAATAATGAAAAAAACAAAGTTACTCAATAGTTAATTTAAAAGTGGAGAATTTTAGAATGTATATTTTTAATCACAAGTTGGTAATTTTTTTAAAAAAAAGGAAGAAAGCAAGCATACATATAAAAATTTTCAGTAGAAAATGATTTGAAATTATATAGGATGGAATAAAGTGATGCTTATAAAATAGATTTTTTTATACTGTATCTTTTAGCAACTTAAAACATTAAAATATTCAAACAGTTTTAAAAGCCTTAATTCTCTGTGTGTTAGACTACCTGGGATGAATTTTTATGTCTGATCTAAAATGAGATTTTAAATTTTCTTTTTATTCGTTTGGATGCCCAATTATTCTGGTGCCTTTATTCTGGAGTCACTTCTTCTCCACTGGTATGTAATTCCTTGTAACTTATATACTATGGTGCCATATTTGTGGATCTGTTTTTATGTACTGTATTCTGTTCTACTGTTTGCTGATTTTTTCATTTATCAATCCCATGCCATTTTAATTGCTATAAACTTATCTTTAAATAGAAATCTCCTGGTCTCTTTCTCTTAGTCCTTTTCTTCTCTTTTAAAATTCTTTTTCTTTTTTACTCCTTTTTAAGTTCATCTTCTCCTCTTATTTATTCCAGTTTTCTACAAGTCTAAATTAGACTCTGCTTTTCCAGTTAAATTTGGGATCAGTTTATCAATTACATGGAAAATAATTTTATTTACCATCTTGTCCATTAAATTTCTGTTCTTTTTCTGAAACTCTTTTTTTTTTTTTTAAAGAGAGAAAAGGAGAAAGAAAGAAACAGCAAAAGAAAGAAAAAAAGAAAAAGAAAGAGGAAGAGATTTTAGAAAAAGAGAGAAAAGGAGAAAGAAACTCTTTTTTTTTAAAATCATATATTAACTTTCTCCATTTAAATACAGTCTTTTGTTTGCAGCATTCTCTTTTAATTAAATAATTCATTCTTGTCATACCATGTCTATTTTTCTGTTTAACTATCAATGTAGTATTAAATTGCAGTATTTATATTTTTTTTATTTTCAGAGTTTCTACTTTTTTTTCAAACTACTCTTTTCTGTTCATGATTCTTGTTCTTCCATTATGTTTTCTTTTTCTTCTGTAACAGTTTATATTACTGCCTAGTGGAATTAACTGTTCCTTTTATTGAGATCTTAATCCTATCTTGCCAGCTTGCTCTAAACTAAAACACTTTTTTCCTCTTATAGGAAGATGAACTATGTGTCTAGTGGTTGGGGATTGTATTCAGACCCAATATTTCTCTGGTTATTCTGGATAACAGCTCACATTTTCCATCCCATATTTGGTCTCTGCCCTTATTTCCAGTAGTTGGAATTAATAGATTAATAATTAAAAGTATTGATGCATTTATTAATTCTTCAGTTATCTTTTAAATATAATTATTTGAATTGCTGACTCTACCTGTAATGGCCAGCAAGGCATCCCATTTAGCCATTCTGCTCCCAGTCTTGGTTAAGCCCTGTTCTAATGAGGTTACAGAATACTTTGAAGCCAAGGTCCCAAGATTATGACATACCTCAATGTCTTCAAAATTAAATGAATCATACAGACTTGATTTATTACAATGTCAACTGAAATAAGTAAGTTATTTCAATCATGTGATACAGTGACTAGAATCAGCACAAAATATATTCTTTAGAAAAATACCACTTAAAAGTGTAATTTAATAAATATTGCCTACAAATTCTTTCCATAAATAATAGTCAAAAAATCTACAATGTTAATTGGCATCTATATTTTAAATACCAAACATTTTGGTATAGAATATATTTAAGATAAAACTGATAAGTCAACATCAAATTAGAGACCTAATATAGGAATTTATACAATTACAATAATTCAGTAAGATAAGTTACTATTTTCCAAATAAAATTAAACATTGAAATTTTACCATTTGGTTTTTGGTAAGAAAACATTCTCACATATTTGCAAAGTCAATATATTTAAGCTTATGTTTTCATTCTTCTTACTGCGTGTCACCCTCTGGTTTCAAATAAACACACTCTTAAAATTTCACAAAATATTTTCATGTTTGATTAATCCCTCATCAAGAAATTTGAGACTAAATAAATCAAAAACTATGTAAGATGCTTTAAAAAAAATGGTATTATCACTCAGAGGCAACCTAAATATTTGAAAATATTTTGGATATTATTTTATATTTCCAGATATATTAGTATATAATACATAGAGAGTCTACTAGCATAATACTTTGTTAATTCAAATGCTACTCTAAAAATAATCATTGATTTTCTTCTTGGTCTTAATACATCTTGGAACAAATAATAATTCTCTATTAATATTATTTTGTGAAGTTTTCTATGTAATGGTAGAAATAGAAATCTTTTCCCTATTTTCTATGTTTAAAATCATTTTCTTAAGTAGCATATGATAGAAACACTAAGTCTGTTATAAACTTCTGGGTCATATAATGACACAGTATATTAAAAACACCTCCTTAGAAAATGAAAACTTGTTTAAAATAAAAGTCATGAGGAGTGATGTAGTAAGGACTGCAAATATAATTTGTAAAATTCTTATCTGTAGATAAAAAGACACTAATGTCAAAGTCAGGAAATACTACTAAAATAGAAAAATCCCATTCCAAAATATCTGCAGCAGTTAATAAATTGAACACATACACACACATGCACACACACAAAGACCACATATTTAGCACATACCTTGAATTTTTTGGAAAAATATATTGATTTAAATAAAATCAAGATTGTTTTTGAACTCCTTGCTTTGTTTGAAGATATCTTAAAATTCAATTTAAATAAAATATTTGAGAAAATGTTAAAACTGAATCTTTTGAACAAATACAGACATAGAGAAGGTTATTTTATATTTTTAGCATAGAAGTTAAAAATATAGTGAAGGCCAGGTGCAGTGGCTCACACCTGTAATCCTAGCACTTTGGGAGTCTGAGATGGGCAGATCACGAGGTCAGGAGTTTTAGACCAGCCTAGTCAATATAGTGAAACCCCTCTCTACTAAGAATACAAAAATTAGCTTGGCATGGTGGTGCATGCCTATAGTACCAGCTACTTGGGAGGCTGAGGCAGAGGAATTGCTTGAACCCAGGAGGCAGAGGTTGCAGTGAGACAGGTTCATACCACTGCACTCCATTCCCGCCTAGTTGACAGAGTGAGATTCCATCTCAAAAAAAAAAGAAAAAATTGAATTAAATTTTAAAAAATAACAAATAAAGTCATATTATCTTGGTTATAATCAAATCCTAACTCTATAAACTTACTAGCACTGTGATTTTAGGAGTGCAGAAAAATGCAGTATTTGAAACAATACTGGTTGACATTTTCCAAAACTGATTTGAGAAGCTTGCTAAACTCATTTAGAATTATTTTTTTAAAATCTCATTTGGAGAATTATGTGAAAACAAATGAAAACAAAATTCCAAAGATGACTTTTAAAAGTATTAAGGGGGAGGGAGAAGGCACATTATCTTTAAAAGAGCAACAAAAAAATACACATGATTTTTAAGCAAGAATTATGGAAACCAGGGTATAATGGAAGGACATCTTAATAGTGCTGAAAGAAAATTATTAAAAAAAAAAAAAGTAAATTATTTCAACCTACAATCCTATAGTAGTAAAATTATCTTCAAAAAATAAAGGGGAAATATTTTTTTCTAGATAAAAAGAATCTGAAAGAAAATCTAACCAGCAGATTCACACTAAATAGATAGATATGAGAGAGAGAGACTAAAGTGTTGTTTTCTCTCCTCTCTAAATTCTAATTTATATTACATGATTTAGTCTAAAAAAAATCTGATCTGTGAGATTGTCCTGAGAACTTCCTCCTGTACCATAGAATACATTTCTTTCTTTCCTGCTGTGTGATCTACTTTTTCATACACTAACCATGGTCCTTCTTTGACAGCACTTCAGTAAACTCATTATAATATGACTCTTCCTTTAATATTAACTTGTGGTAAGCAATAATGTTAAACAGTTAATCTGAAATTTGTGTCAAGAAATAGTGTTTTAATTATCTTTCTATTTCTAACAATTGAAACATTGTCTGACTCAGTATATAGTCTCTAAGTAATTGATGAATAAATAAATACCTTTATAGTGGAAGCCGTGGTTAGGAAATTATGACAATATAGCCTATCTTCTAAAGTGGTTATAACATAATTAAGATTAGTTTTGCACATAATTAAGAGCTTTTGCACATTAATTTGTTTAGCAAATTTATGGACTCTAAATGTCAGTCATAAAATGTGTAATATAGACAAGTCCTTTGGGAGGTAGGAAAAATATTGTAACAAATGAAGATGCTAGTTAGTTGGTCTTAATAAAAATGTTACTAATTTTGTTCATGCTTCTTCAGCTGTCCCTTGAGTGATAGAAAAGGTAATGGCATTTTAAATTTTCTTGAGAAGTGAATTAATCTCACAGAGAGCACTAGCTTTGACACATTGTGAAAATGAACACTTTAATGATCACTTCAAGTCTTTTAGAAGTTAGATTTTACATTTATAACCTCAAAGAATATAAAGGCAGCAAAGGATAATGAAAGAAAATCAGCTTAGTGGCTGTTCAGAGAGCATGGCTAATCAGGTCTCCCTGGTTTCCTCACCAGTGACTGTGCTCTTGCTGAGGCAGTGGTGTCCACATTGTCTCTCAGTCCCATGTAGTCATAAGAAGCATAGGGTAAGCTGATTAATTCCCTTAAATCCCTTTGTACATCACCTGAATCTCCAGCAATTTTATATGATTGCTGAAATACTGTATGTAATAAATGAAGTCATCTGGATCTAGTCTCAGATTCTTTTTCTGATGTTAGCCCTGGCTATTTCAGTTACATGATAGAATGAAGTCATTTTCAATATAGAATTTATGTGTTTAGCGGTTCTTTTTTTTGAAATAAAAAAAAATCCTTACTAAAAAAGACAGGAAGGATGCTATAAGAGTTCCATGACATTTCACCCTGAACTTCGCTTCCCTTTTCCTCTCATCCATGTTGGTCTATTAATAGAAAACCACTTGTATGACCCAGCCATATCATGTTGTTTGGTTACTTCACATATTTATGCCCTTTCAAGTAAAATTATATGCCAAAGCCTAGCACAAAGATCACAGCTATGTTTCTGTGGAGATTTTAATGATGATACATATATCTGTCTCCTCACTTTCCCCATGCAAACTTCCTCATTCTTTTTTGTGCAAACGCTGCCTTTTACGTACCATTTTTACACATGTAACACTTCATGTTAATGTCTGATCCTCCCCCTGAGTAGGTGATTCTTGAGGATAGTAATTTTATCTGATTCACTTTTGTATCCAATAGCAACTAACATGGTAAAACTGAAGTAGAAGCAAAATATATATTGAATGCATAAAAATACCGTGAAGAAAAATAAAGTGAACACAGCAATGTCTTGTGCATAAGTACTCCAAAAATATTTTCTCAGTTAGATAGCTATGTCTTGAGGAACTACTTTTTTCTTATTTTGGTGTTTTTCTCATCAAACAGGGTATAATGAAATCTGTAATCTTAGAGGCACTTTAAAGCATTCCTACATCAAACCTTTTTAATATCACTAGGGTACTAAATGTTGTAGGGTACTAGAATGCAAAGCTTGTCAAATATCACTTTTGAGATATCACACTGTTTCTGTCTTGAAATTTATACATGATGTTCAAAAAATAAAGTGAATGTACATTGAATTAAAACACATAACAGTGTCATAAACAAATAATCAAATAGACTATATTCAAAGCTAAAAATCATAATTTTGTTTAAAATACAACTGAGTGGGCCAGGTGCCGTGGTTCACGCCTGTAATCCCAGCACTTTGTGAGCTGAGGCGGGTGGATCATGAGGTCAGAAGATCGAGACCATTCTGGTCAACATGGTGAAACCCTGTCTCTAGTAAAAGTAAAAAAATTAGCCAGCATGGTGGCACATGCCTGTAACCCCGGCTACTCAAGAGGCTGAGGCAGAATCGTTTGAACCAGGGAGTTGAAGCTTGTAGTGAGCCTTGATCGTGCCACTGCATTCCATCCTGGCAACAGAGGGAGACTCCATCTCAAAAAAAAAAAAAAAATCAACTGAGTGAAGTAGTTTGTATGACTAGTGATATTAATAAGCCACTTTACAGAAAAAAATGCAAGCCAGCAAATAAAAACAGTGAATAAAAATCACCTTTATTATAAATTTGTGTAATTATATTTTCTCTGGCAGCTTTAAACTGATATGAATATTTGAGATGAATATCTTTGAGTTCTAATGTTACCTACTACACTAATAGATGAGGGGTCACTCTATTAAAGGAATGAGAATGCATTCTGCATGGGTTATATCAAAAGGTAGCAATTCTTTTGAGTAAACTGAAACTCCTGTGACAACAAGCATGGAAATTTAACTTTGTACTTTTAGTGAAACAGGTTTTTGGTCATGTACTGAAATATACCATAGCAAAGAAGAACTTCTTGATTCAAATGAAAAATTCTAACTACTCCCACTAGGAATAGTCATGCTGAATTTGAAATCCCAAGTGTAGAATAATCATAATTTTTTGCTAATCTCCACTAATAACAGAGCTATTGATGATTTGATTTCATTAATTTTAAAACCAAATAAGAATTACATTACCTTATTTTTTTATAACACTTTAGAAAGTTCTACCTCCAAAGATGCTAAGAGCAGCAGCTTTGTTTTGTTCATTTCTATATCCTCAGGACTTATAATTATTTATGAACAAGGTGGTTTCTCATTAAATATTTTATGGAATGAATGAATAGATGAATGTGATAGTTAATATATATCTATGCCATGAATTCTGTCCCTCTAGAGAACCCTAATACAATGAGTGAAAAAATAAATGAATGATATTCACAATGAGTATAAATGCAGATAATGAAAGGCTATGGGAAAGTTGGTCCCTCCCTTAAACTGAATAAGAGCTCTCAAAGAAAAGAGTTTTATATTTTATCGACCACCTATTTTATGCTTGTTGTTCGTACAGGTTCTATAACTGTAATGCAAGTTCAGTTTTTGTTTTCTGTTTTTGGCAGTGCTGATGTATCCACTGGAATCAAGTCAGGAAAACAGAAGCCACTCTTGGATTTCAAACAAATTTAACACAGAGAATGTTGACACAGTTGAATTTGGAGCTAACAAACCAAACAAAGAATGATAAGATGATCCAGAAATTTGCAATGGCAGGAAGTTGTTACCATCATTATGCTGAAAGAATAAACCCAGAGGCCATATTATGGGATCGTAGAAGCCAAGACTACCTGGGAGAAGCTGGAACTACACTACACAACAGACCTCCCTTCATGCAGTAGGTTGTTTGGTGGGTAAACGAGCCACTGAGAAAAATTGGCCATTGCTGGAGAGAATTAAGGGGAGAAACTGTGGAGTGAAAAACCTTGACTTCTCATTTTATCCTGTTTTCTAATCTCTATTGAGTGCATCCCAAGGGTTGGCACTAGTTGAAAACTGGTGGGCAAGGGGTTCTGGAAAATTTCATTTCCCTTGATATAGATAAGAAGGAGAAAAAGTTGGAAAATGAAACAAAGCAGATAGGCAAAGCAAAATACACTATGATTTTAAATAGAAAAATGTTCGCTTTTAATTCTTTATATGGGCACATTCCATTTTAATACAATTAGATATATTTTTCTGATTGCATTAAAAAATATTCTCATAAAACAAAATATAAGAATGAACTTTTGGAGCACAGATATACTATTTTGTTTTTATTTTTTCTTTGTAAACTATATTTTTTCACTTTATGGGTGGTTTTACAAGCTTCTTGGCAAGAGTGTTTATTGTATTTGTATTTTCTACAGTTATTATGATTGTTATTTAATGGACAGATAAAAATTATATGTATTGATCACATACAATATGATGTTTTGAAATATGTATACATTGCAGAATGGCTACACTGAGCCAATTAATGTATGCATTACCTCACACACTTACCACATTTGTGGTGAGAACACAACATCTACTCTCAGCAATTTTTTGAGAATATATTGTTATTAACTATAGTCACCATGTTGTAAATTAGAGCTCTTGAACTTATTCCTTCTATCTAACTGAAATTTTGTATCCTTTAACCAACATCTTCCCACCCTCACCCCCCACCCCTGCTTCTGGTAACCACCATTCTACTCTCTACTTCTATGAATGTAACTTTTTTAGATTCTACATATAAGTGAGATCATGCTGTATTTGTCTTTCTGTGCCTGGCTTATTTCACTTAATGTAATAATTCTCCGGGTTCATCCATGTTTTCCCAAATGTCAGAAACTCCTTCTTTTTTAAAGGCAGAATGATAGTCCATTATATGTAACCAATATATAATATATGTCCGTTATATGTTCAATAATATTCCATTGTATATCTGTTGTACGTATATATCTCACATTTCCTTTATATAGTCATACGTTGATGGATACTTAGGTTGAATCCATATTTTGGCTATCATAAATAATGCTGCAATGAAAATGAGAGGGCAGATTATCTCTTTGACATACTGATTTCATTTTCTTTAAATATATACCCAGTAGAGAGATTACCAGATCATATGGTAGTTTTGTTTTCAATTTTTTGAGGAACTTTCATACTGTTTTCTAAGTGGCTATACTAATTTACATTATCCAGTACAGTACACAATGGTTTCCTTCTCACCACAACCTTGTCAACATTTATGCTCTTTTGTATTTTGAGAACAGCCATTCTAACAAGTGTGAGATGATATCATGTTGCTTTTTTAATTTTTATTTTTTATTTTACTTTAAATTCTGGGATAAATGTGCAGAATGTGAAGGTTTGTTACATAGGTATACATAGGTGCCATGTTGGTTTGCTGCATCTATCAACCTATCTTCTATTCTGTGGTTTTACTTTCGTTTTTCTGATGATTAGTGATGGTTAGAATTTTTTTCACATACGTGCTGCCCATTTGTATGTCTTCTTTTGAGAAATGTCTCCTCAAGTCCTTTGCCCATTCTAAAAATGAATCATTTGGTTTTTTGAGAAAAAATATTGAGTTGAGTTTCTTATAAATTTTGGATATTAATCTCTTACCAGAGGTATGGTTTGCAAATAGTTTCTCTCAATGTGTATGTTGCCTCTTCACTCTTTTGAGTTTTTCCTTGAGTGCGCAGAGTTTTTTAGTTTGATATAGTCTCATTTGCCTATTTTTGCTTTTGTTGCCTGTGCTTTTTATATCTAAAAATTTATTTCTCATTCCAATGTCATGGAGATTTTCCCCATGTTCTTTTCTAGTAGTTTTACAAGTTTCAGATCTGACATTTAAATTTTATTCAATTTTGAGTTGATTTTTGCATTTGGTGTGAAAAAAAGGTCTAGCTTCATTCTTTTGCATACGGATATCCAGTTGTCCCAACATTATTTACTGAAGAAAATCTTTTCCTTATTGTGTGTTATTGGCATGTTTGTCAAATATCAATTGATTTTAAATGCATGGATTTATTAATGAGCTCTCTATTAAGTTTCATTTGTGTATGTGTCTATATTTATGATATAAAAGTATCATGCTGTCTTGATTATTATACCTTTGAGTAGATTTTAAACTCCGATAGTATGATGCCTCTAGCTTTGTTCTTTTTACTCAATATTGATTTGACTATTTGGATTCTCTAACAGTTCTATATGACTTTTAAGTTTTTTTCTATTTCTGTAAAAAATGTCATTGGAATTTTAATAATGGTTATATCGAATCTGTAGATTTCCTTGAGTACTATGGGCATTTTAACAATATTAATTCTTCTAATTTATGAACATAAAGTATCTTCTCATTTATTTGTGTTTTCTTTAATTTCTCTCATCAATGTTTTACAGTTTCAGCATACAGTTCTTTCATTTTCTTGGTTAAAAGTATTTCTGAGTATTTTATTTTTTCTGTAGCTATTGTAAATAGAATTGTTTTCTTGAATGATTTCTTTTTTGAATAGATTGTGTTTATTGTATAGAAACATCACCGATTTTTATATGTTGATTTTGTATCTTGTAACTTTACCGAATTTGTTTATTAGTTATAGCAGATTTTGGTGCAGTCTATTCTTTTTTTTTTTTTTTTTTTGAGAGAGATTTATTCTGAGCCAAATATGAGTGACCATGGACCTTGACACAGATGATAACAATTTTGCCAGGCAAGGTGGCTCACACCTGTAATCCCAGCACTTAGGGAGGCTGAGGTGGGTGGTGGATCACCTGAGGTCAAGAATTCGAGATCAGCCTGGCCAACATGGTGTAGCCCTGTCTCTACTAAAATAATACAAAAATTAGCTGGGCCTGGTGGTGGGTACCTGTAATTCCAGCTACTCAGGAGGCTGAGGCAGGAGAATCACTTGAAGTCAGGAGGCAGAGGTTGCAGTGAGCTGAGATCAAACCATTGCACTCCAGCCTGGGTGACAAGAGCAAAACTCTGTCTCAACAAAAAAAAAAAAAAAAAAAAAAATCATTTGAGTTTAACTTTTTCTATTCTGAAGTGGATGACTTTTATTTCTTTCTCTTGCTTAATTGTTCTGGCTAGGACTCCAGTGTTATGACTCCAGTATTATGTTAAATAGAAGTAGAGAAAAGGGGCATCCTTGTCTTGTTCTGATCACTGAAGAAACACTTCCAATTTTCAGCACTGAGCATGATTAGCTCTGGACTTGTCACATATGACCTTTGTTGTGTTGAAGTACATTATCTCTCTATCTAATTTGTTGACAGTTATTTTTATCATGAAAGAAAGTTAAACTTGTCAACTTTTTTGCATTTATTGAGATGATTATATGGTTTTTGTCCCTTATGCTGTTAATGCGATGTTTGGGAAAAATACTAAAATCATGTTTTTCCTCTGCCCTCACACTGCAATAATCAATACAGAAGACTTCTGTGATCAAATGTGCGTTTTTGTTTTTCCCTAACAACAAGCATTAGACACCAGCTGAGTATTCTCCATTTCAATTCTGACACTATCTACCTGGAGATAAACCGCCTCCTTGAGCTTGGTTAATTTGCTGGAGTGGCTGACATAACTCAGTGAAACACGCTGAAAAGGATATTACAATAACCATGATAAAGAGACGCATAGGGCTAGGTAGGAGGTAAGGAGCACAGGGCTTCCATACTGTACCTGGGTATGCTACACTCCAGGAATCTCCATGTCTCCAGCTATCTAGAAGCTCTCCTAACCCAGTCCTCTCAGGTGTTTGTGGAAGCTTCATATGTCAGCCTTTCTTCCCTAAGGGTATAGGGTGAAACCCTCTCTAGGGAGAGTTTTTAATAACTACAATGAAATTATAGTCCTACCTTGGGACTGGTGAGAGCAGAAAAATGTCAGAGATTGTTTCCAGATGTCTGCCCCTGAGACTTAACCCAACGTTATAACAAAGGACTGTAATAAGGGCTATGGGAATTATAAGCCAGAAAGATGAACAAAAACCTATATATACATATAATCATAGCACACGTGGTGTACCACATTTGTAGATTTGCATATGTTAAATCATCATTGCATCCCTGGGATAAATCCCACTTGATCATGATAAATGATCCTTGTAATGTCCTTTCGAATTTGATTGCTAGTATTTTGTTGAGAATTTTTATTTCTGTGTTAATCAAGGATAGTGACCTGTAATTTTTCTTTTTTTTTGTAGTATCCTTGTTTGGCTTTGTTATCAGGGTAATGCTGGTCTCATAAAATGTATTTGGAAAATTTTTCTGTTCTTCAGTTTTTTGGAATAGTTTGGAAGATTTGGTATTAGGTTTTTAAATGTTTGGGAGAATTCAGCAACAAAGCCATCAAGTCCTGGGCTTTACTTTGATGAGAGAGTTTTATTACTAATTCAGTCTCCTTACTCATTTTTGGTCTATTCACATTTTCTGTTTCTTCATAATTCAGTTTTGGTAGGTTGTATGGCCTAGGAATTTATTCATTTCTTCTAAGCTTCCTAACTTGTTGATATATAATTGCTCGCAGTACTCTGTTACTGTGCTTTCTGTGATATGAGTTGACTTTTTAATTTCTAATTTTATCTATTTGAATTTTCTCTCTTTTTTTCTTAGTCTAGCTAATGATTTTTCTATTTTGTCTATATTTTAAAAGAAGAATTCTTAGTTTTGTTGATTTTTTCTGTTGTTCTAGTCTCTACTTCATTTAATTATGCTCTGATCTATATTAATTATATTATATTATATTATATTTTTTACTCACTTTGAGCTTACAGTCTTCCTTTTCTAGATTTTGTAGGTAATTTTAAGTTTTTTATTTGAGATCTTTCTTTTTTTTGATGTAGGCATTTATTGCTATCAGGTTCCTTCTTAGAACTGCTTTTGCTGCATCCTGTACAGTTCGATGTGCTGTATTTCCATTGCTGTTTGTCTCAAAATAATTTTTAAATTTTCTTTTTGCCCTATTTAGTGTTCAGGAACTTGTTGTTGAATTTCTACATATTTGGGAATTTTTCTAAATTCTTTCTGCTATTGATTTCTAGCTTCAAGAAGCATAGAAGCACTTTTTTATTGAAGATAAAATAAACAGATCTAGTATTTGAGAAACCAAAAAATGGTGTTTACTACCACATTATTTTCAGTAATAATAATATATTTTTTGCTTGCTGCTTAGAATAACTCAAAGCAACATAGACAGTATTTTATGACACAAAGTTTAAAAGCCAGTTGACTTAATATTTAATAATTGTGTTATAGTTTAATTAACTCTAATTACTTTTTCCCTATATTTTAAAGATGTTCACATTTTGTTACATTTGTCAGTAAAAAAAGAAAGTTATGGATACGGTTGAATGCCCATTTATGCAGTCAGTCCTTGTACCTCCCTTTTTAAAGGCATATTTTCTATCTACATTTATAGGATTGTTAGTTCAGATTTTAAGTTTACATACATTATATCAAATGGAAATAAACCTTTAGAACTTGCCATTTTAAATTAACATGATTATATATTTATCGATGTTGATATGTCTAGAACTTGTTCATTCTTTCATTTTAGTTGTGCATAGTATGCTATTGGACAGTATACTATTATTCATCTTTTGTATAAATTTGTAGAAGTTGATATATTCTAGGTTCTGTTTTTCAGTTGATCATATTGAGAATACTTTCCTCCAGTCTGTGTTGCACTTTTAGCTAAAAAATTTTAATAGAAAAATAAAACCCTTTTTTTCTCATATTATTTTAACTACAGGAAAAGAAACCCTAAATATTAAGACCACTGAAATCTTTTTTTTCTACAAGATAAATAGGTAATATTGCACGTAAACATGCATATATCATTCTATTCATAGATAAGACACAATAAAAAATCTTGGATAAAAGTACTATAATTTGCATATATTACACATTTTCTTTTTTGCTGGTTGATTAATGACTGCAAAGAAATCTGAACTCATTTTATGTGGAGAACACTGGTAAAGAAAAAGACAAAAGAAATCTGAAAAAGTACCTCAAAGTGAAGATCCCAACGGTAAATTGGATCTTATTAAATAAAAAGCTGTTGTTTCTTTTCTGTGGTATTTAGAGTTGGGAGTGATTATATTCATGTTATTTATTCACTCATGCATTCATTTAAGATTTTTATTTTCTTAATTATTTAGTAAAATTTACCAATAAGAGGTAAGGGGCAACGTGAAAACTTATTTTGATTAAAGTGGAAAGAAATACAATGTTTTACAGCTGAAGGAAACAGTTTGCTGCTGAGTTTGTAGCCGTTTTATTTTGGAGGTCCCTTGGATTTTCCCAGTAGGTTCTAGAGTCATTTCTACTTTCTTTCTTATGAAATCTAGTGATTATTATGTTAAGTATTAACAAATGTGGTCATATCAAAACCATGTTATTTGTTTTCTGGCATACTTTGACACCAATCATACTTCGTATGACAAGCAAGAATTTCAAAGAAGCACCTCGTCTGGTTTCTTCTATGCCTGATTAATTTTATGTTCATATCCATATAACTCTCCCTTATGACACTTGTTTCTCCAAACAGTTTATCTCTCAGTTTATTCTCTTTTTCTAATTAAAATTGGAGACACAAGAGGATAGAAATTGTGTGTTTTTTTCAAATGATATGCCTTTAATTCATAGAACAGTGTGTGACATATAAATGACATCCTGTTTATAGTCCTTGAATAAGTGTTTGCTGAATAAATAGAACAAACAAGGCCAGAACAGTTCAATCATTCCCCTAAATCATACAAACTATTTTTCTGTGACAACCCATTTTCTCACCATACTCCTCAGTCTGATAATTTAGTGTTTTAGAGTCCTCTTCCTTTCATCCACATGCTTCTAGTTGGTTGAGACATTTAAACTAATCTGTCTTTTTCTTTCCAGCCCTTAATTCTACTCCTGGATTTTACTAAGGCAGTTTAATATTTTATTTCTTCACAAGTTATATAATTTCTCTTGTAGCATATTACTTCTGCTTTAAGATTTTTTTAATTACATAGTTATATTCCATATTCCTGACAGATAATGTATCATTATCCTTTCAGATTTAGCTGTATTTGTACTGCTAGAGTTATTACTAATCTTTTCTTTCTTTTTATTTCTTATCTCGAATTCTCAGCTCTAGTAAATCTGCGGTTTAACTATGATTTTTAAAAAACTGTTATCCTCAAATGATGAATGCGGGTGATAAGCTCTCTGAATCTTTGACTATTAACAAATATCTTTCTCTCTGCCAGGGGACTGATATCTGGTCTGACTAAAGAATGATCAGTTTATCATTCTTTTTTTTCTCAGTAGTCTTAGTATTAATCTTTTGCTTTCTGGCAGATAAGTGACTTGTTCTTTCTACCTGGAAGCTTGTAAAATTTTTTTATGATTGTGCAGTTCAAAAATTCACATTGTGCCTTCACATAAATCTTTTGTCATCAACATTACTTGGAATTTGATGAGACATTTTAATCTGCAAGCTTAAATGTTTATTTAGCTTGGAGAAAATTTATTTCACTATTTGTTTGATCATTTCCTCTTTTCCAAGTATTATTTTCTCCTTCTCTTAGAACTAATATTTTTCACACTACATT
Source organism: Plecturocebus donacophilus (assembly GCA_004027715.1). Classification (NCBI taxonomy): domain Eukaryota; kingdom Metazoa; phylum Chordata; class Mammalia; order Primates; family Pitheciidae; genus Plecturocebus; species Plecturocebus donacophilus. The sequence goes on from PVKP010020644.1 coordinate 18,156, forward strand.
AATTGCTTCTACTATCCTTTACATCTCTCATCTTCACTCACATTTTCCATGTGTTAGTGCTTTTGTGTTGCTTCTTGTGGAATTTCTTCCTCTGGATCCTCTATTTGAGATTTCAAGTGTCCATACTCTAATATATCTGCAGAGTGCATTTTAGTGCAAAGACATGTTTTATTTTCAGAAGTACTTCTCTATAAATGTTCTTCCTGAAAAATTCTTCCTCAGAGGTTCTATTTAAATAAATAACTATGCTAAATGTTTTGTTGCTCTTCTTTGAACAGACTGCTGGACCCTCAGTGAAGGGTTATGTCTTTGTTCTTCTCGCTGTATCGCAGGTGCAGTTGCCATAGCACTGTCCTGGATTGGGCTCTCTGGAAAATGCAATTGGAATGGAGATTTGTGTGCACTATCTTTAATAGGGAGTGGTTTTTGGATTAACACCTATGAACAGTTGAAAGCCACCTTTAGTGGTACTTTTGAAAGCTGGCAAATATTTTTATCATTCCCAAAGGGCAATGTGGACAGTAAATTACAACAATTTTTATCATTCCCAAAGGGCAATGTGGACAGTAAATTACACCATAATTTCAGGCAGCAGTGAAGGCGATGGAGAGAACCTAGGTCTCTCCTGTTATAAACCAATGTGGCAGAAGCAGACAGATTGTCACATCCTGTCACTGCTACCAGGAAAAAACCACTTTGTCTTCTTGGGTTCTCTCAGCTTAAAAGCTAAAAAGGGCTTGGCTTCCTTTCCAATTCCTTAGAAAATTTTGGGCAGAAATATGAAGCATAGTCACCTTAACATATGGGGATTTACAAATGTTATTGGAAGGTCATGCTTATGCAGAATCATGGATCCTAGATACAGTTTTTTGAACCCAGCTGACTACCTGGCTAAGAAAGAAAGAGGTCTTCAAAGTGTTGGCTTCATTCAGTGTTTGCATGTTGTCTTCAGAAAAGACAAAGGGATTGGTTCTATCTTTACAATACACCCACCTCACCTCTTCTAACCAGGGCCAGGCCATTATTGTTTCCCTCCTAGAGCCTTGTAATACCCTCTCAACTATTCTTCCTGCTTCCATACTTAGCCATTTTAGTCTTAATGTTGTAGTCACAGTGATCCTTCTAAAATATAAGTCAGATTATGTCACTCCTCTAGTCAAAATTTTTTTCTATTTTCCTTGTAGGAAAAGCCAATTCTTACAATAGCACAAGACCCATTACATCTCTACAAGTCACCTCTCTCTGCCCACTCCAGCACCCTCATATATTTCCAACTTCATCTACTTTCATCTGCTTAATCTTTCATGGTTTTTCATTGGTGTCCTTTAGCTTTTAGACTTTGCTCTAGCTTTCTCTCTGCCTGGAATGCCATTCTATTCACAATGGTAATTCCCTTATCTCCTTTGTCAAATGTCACTATCTCAGTGAGGCTTACTCTGAACCCCTTCCTCCAATTTAAAATTACAACCAGTCCCATCCTTGTGCTACTGAATTCCCTTAACTTGCTTTAATTTTTCACCTTCTAACAAAAGATATAATTTATTTATTTACCATATTTCTTTTAAATGTGGGCCTCTTTGCTGTAATTTAACAAGGTTACATCTTTTTCAACGATTGACTCATGCATCTAGAGGAGTACCTGATCTCTGATACATAGTATAGGCTAAAATAAAATGAGGCCACATAAATAAATAAAATGTATGAATGAATGAATATGTAGGAGCTTAGACAATTTCAATCTTCTCTCTTCCTATCACCTCTGATCCTCTAATCTTCACAATAATCCTGCAATACTGACATTAATTTATCCATTCCACAAGTTAAAAACCAAGGCTCAGCTAATAAGCAGGGCATATCCAAGATTCAATTCAATGTAAATATGATATTAATTCAATTCAATGTAAATATGATATTAATATTAATAAATATATATGTAGTCATGTGGATATTTTCAGATATGTGAATATTTTCCACATATTTTCTCACTACTGATTTTTCTATTAATAATTTAATATTATTGTCATAAAATAATGTATTTTTGTACTCTTCTCACTCTATTGTGAGGATCCCAAAAATTTAAATGAGATCAGTTGGTTGATCATTTTTTTAGGAACTTCTATATCCTTAACTTTTTATCTACATTCTATCGATCATGATGAGAGTGGTGTTGAAAATATCCAACTATATTTATGGATTTGTATATTTCTTATTAAAGTTCTATTAATTTTTGCTTGAGGTGTTTTCAAGCTCTATTGATAAGTGCCTAAACATTTAGAATTGTTATAACCTCTCAAAGAATTGACACTGTTATTATAATGAAGTGATAATTTTTATCCCTGATATTATTTTTCCTCTGAATTCTCCTGTGTGACATTAATACAGACATTATATCTTTCCTTGGATTAGTGTTAACATGGCATGGCCTTTTCTATCTTTTTGTTTTTAGTGTATTTATTGACACTTAAAGGACTTTGGTTTCTTTTTTTTTTTTTTTTGTAGACCATATACAGTGTGTTCTTGCTTTTTAAAATCAACTCAATAATCTCTGCCTTTTTGAGTTTATCATTAATATTTAATAAGATTGATATGATCATATTTTAATCTACCATCTTATTATTTGTTTTCTGTTTGTGCTATCTGTTCTTTTTTTGCTCTTTTCTCATTTCTCATCTTCTATTGGGTTGAGTGTTTTTTCACAATTTGATTTCCTATTTTTTCTTATTAGTTACTACTCTTTTTTTCTTGACTGTTGCTTTACTGTTTAATAGTATGCACATTAAATCTATTATAATCTACCCCACATAAGATATCACTTTCTGTGTAGTATAAGAACCTTACAACAGGATATCTCCATTTCTCCTTTAAGCTTTTTGATCTTGTTATACTTTTTAATTCTACATATGTTGTAACCCCAACTATACATTGTTATCATGTTTGCTTTAAACAGCCAAATACTTTTTAAACATTTTAAACTATTTTTAAGTCTTTTTATTTACCCACATAATTACATTTCAGTTCTCTTCATTCAGTTGCATAGATCCGGATTTCCATATGGTTTCATTTTCTCTGTCTGAAGGACTTGCTTCAACATATTTTTTGACTGGTGGTAATAAAGTTTTTGTCAGTTATATGTCTAAAAATGTCTTTGTGTCATTGCCTTCCTTTTTAAAACATATTTTCTCTGAGCATGGAGTTGTAGATTGACAGTTTTTTTTTTTCTTTGAACAACATCCATAAAAAGATATTGATCTAATTTCTTTTGGCTTGCATTGTTTCCAGTGAGAATTTTGCTGTCATCTTTAATGTGTCGCTTTTCTTTTACTGTTACTGAGATTTCCTCGTTATCACTGTTTTCAAGCAATTTGATTATGATGTAGTTTGATGTAGTTTGCTTCATGTGTTTATGCTTGAAATTTGTTGAGCCTCTTGGATCTGTGGGCTTAGAGTTTTTTTTATCAAATTTGAAAAAGATTTCGTCACTACGTCTTAAAATAATTTTTCTTTTACTCCTTTCCTTTGAAGGCTCTGATGACATGTATATTAGACCACGTGAAATGTACTACAACTCACCGAAGTTTGTGTTCTTATCTAGAATTCTGTCTTTTGTGTTTTTAATATTGTTTTTATCTCTATTTATTTATTTTTATTTTATTTTATTTTATTTTTTGAAACAGAGTCTTGCTCTGTCACCCTGGCTAGAATGCAGTGGCGCAATCTCCGCTCACTGCAACCTCTGCCTCCCAGGTTCAAGCGATTCTCCTGCCTCAGCTTCCAGAGTAGCTGGGACTACAGGCATGTACCAGCATGCCCAGCTAATTTTTTGTATTTTTAGTAGAGACGGGTTTTCACCATGTTAGCCAGGATAGTCTCTATCTCCTGACCTCGTGATCTACCCTCCTTGGCCTCCCAGTGTGCTCGGATTACAGGCATGAACCACCATGCCTGGCCTGTTTTTATCTCTATTTAATGTGTTCAATCTTATTCTCTATTTTTTGTACACATGTAATACACTTATAACTCAATTTTTAAGTTCTTGTCTGCTAATTCCATTATCTGAGTCATTTCTGGGTTGGTTTACATTGATTTATTTGTTTTCCCCATTATGGATAATATTTTCATGCCTCCTTGCAGAACAGATTGGATGCTGGACATTATGTATTTTACCTTATTAGATGTTGGATCTTCCTATTTCTATAAATATTCTTGAACTCTTTTTCAGGAAAACAGTTACATCATTTAGAAACCATTTAGTCATTTGTCTCTTGCTTTTAAGCCTTGTTAGCCTTTATCAAAAAGCAACACTTAGTCTAGGCTTAATTTTGCTCTACCAATGAGGCAAAAATTTTTTGAGCAGCCTAGCTAATTCACCATGAATTAGTAAATTTTCCACTCTGGCTTTTGGTAAAAGTAACTATTTCTGGCTTTGTGCTAGCTCCTGGGTTTATTCCCGCTAATCCTTTTGAGTTGTTTTTTCCTTGGCCTTGGGTAGTTTTTTCATATGGATATGCTGATCAGTACTCAGGTGAGAACTCAAGTAGACCAAGGCTCTAAAGCTTCTTTCTATGAAGCTCATTCTTGTCACATACTCAGCCCTGAAAACTCTAGCCATCTTTACCTCCCTAGACTCCCAACTCAGTTTGCTCATATCAGGGAGATCATTAAGTCCTTCCTGTGTTTTCTGTCTTGGCATTGAGGCCCAGTAAGTCTTTCCAAGTAGTATGGTAGTCCAATTGTAAGCCTCACCTCATTTGTTTCCTGTCTCTCAAAGATCACTGTTTTTAGTTGCAGAATCTCCAATGTCTTAGAAACGCATCGTTTTTGTGTAATTTTAAAAATTTTCCTTTTAGTCATGAAGTTACATCTTGTCCATATTACTTCATTTCAGCTGGAAGCAGAAGTGGGTTTACTACATGTGATTTTTCTCAAATACTTTAAATTCTAAAGGTAAATTCCAAACAATACTAGTAAATTACTTTTAACCCTAAATATTCCCTTAGTAATAAAGTTCAAAACCGATGTTTTATTAAGAATACCTGTTTTCTTTTAACAGACCATTGTACTTGGTTTTGACTACTGTAGTAGTATAAAACCTGACAGTTCTTATTCACCCTCTATAGTTGTCAAGTTTAATTTACAAATGACACTGAATTCTGGGAGTTTTGCTTTTACCTGAGGCTTCTATCAGAGGTTTAAAAAAAGGGGAAAAAAAAACTCAAAATCTTCCATGCTTTGTTGCTTCTCATTTTCAGCCTTGTAAGGTCATCTGCAATTTAAAGAATTTAATCAACACATTTTCAGTTTTCTTTCCCCTTTTTGTTGAAGGAGAAACTGAAGCAAAACAGAGTTCCTCAGCCAAGAAGGAGCAGAGCTGGCATTCAAGCCTGTTGTCCTATTTTTGTTGCTCAGTGAGATACAGATTTTTATATTCTTTTACATTTGATTGTTTAGGACTTGACGTCAAATTTTTACTAGATCCACTGACCATGTTAACTTATGTTAATGTGAAGTAGAAGTATAAAATAGTCCTTATACAATTGCAGAATTTTAAGGCAATCGAATTCATTTTATTCAATTATTTATTTTACAGGTGGAGAAATAAAATTTAGTTAAATTGCTCCAAGCCAACTAGCTAGATAGGACCAAACTGACTTACTATTATAAAAATTATTTTAGATATTTTAAATAAAAATGTTCTATGGCCAAATTAAAAACAAGCTATCATTTGGATAAAAAGAAGTTTATTTTATTTCTTTCTGCTTGCCTAATTTCTCTAAAATGGTTATTTGAAAAGACCTTTATCTCACTCAATTTCATTCTTCTGACTTTTACTCCACTTAACCAAAGTAGTAGATTAGTAACATAAATAAAGAGATTTGTATTATTTTCATCATCTTATCACCTATAAATAAATGATTCTGCTAGTGCAAGAAAAAAATAGAGTGAATACTCAATTAACTTCAGTAATGAGTAAGTCATAGATAAAACATCATTAGAACTATTCAAGTCCAATCTTGCTACTCGAAAAAGTGTGATGCAAGAATCAGTTGCATAGGTATTAGGTGGGAGCTTGTTAGAAATGCAGACTCTTAGGCCCAACTCCAGATCTGCTTGCTCAGAATTTGACTTCTAACAAAATTCCCAGGGGATTTGTGGGCACAGTAAAGTCTGAGAAGCATTGCTCATCCTGGTTTTGCAGTTGTGTCCTTCTTCTGTTCCTTTACGTCCCCAGTAAAAAGCTATATAATCTGGGTAATTATCCTTGATTAGCAACCACTACAGGAGGTAGGAGAGGGGACATTAAAGCTTAAACTCCAAATTAAACTGACTTCAAACTGAGAAATGTCACCTGCTTGATTCCTTAACATCCTCTACCCAGCTCTTTCAGAATTTCTGAAACTAGTTAATTCTCTGAGCAATCAAGAGTTGTCTGTATCTAAAAATATTTTGTGATTTTCTTTGTGCCTTCATGTTCTTCCTCCTATTTCTACAGATTTTTTCCTTTAAAATCTTTCATTTAAAAATCTGTGGAATTTAAACTTAATATAATTTAAAAAGTTATAGACGTTGAACTATCTTACTATTTGTAGTTAAGTTTCTAAAGATTGTGAAATGAACCACATGAATTAAAATGTACTTGGATTGGAGTTACACATGTTTCAGATATGATAAAAATCAACACTTTTGAAATAAAATCAAAGAGCAAATAAATGGTGTGCTGGAGAGACAATATAAAATGCTGAGATAATTTTGTAATGAACTTTTCTTCTTTGATCAGATAAATTCAAACATCAAATTATCCACATTATTATCTTACTGACAGAAAGCATAAATAGAAATATTTTATTGAGTTTCTATGTGAGTCACATATTAAGTGATGAGATCTATAAAGGCAGGGTGGTTTGGTATAAGTATTAGAGTCATCGGTTCTAGACTGGTTTGTTCTCAATGAAAAGAAAAAGGCCTTCTCTGCATTGTGAATTTAAATATTTTCCCATTCCACAAGACTGGGAGCTCTAACGTGGTTCACAGGAACTAGAAATTAAGCTCAGCTCAGTGCCCGGAACAGATTACAATTCATATATTCTGTGGAATGATTGAAGAAATTCTATCTGTGGTATTTGAGTAGTTACTGTCCTATACTGTTTGCAGACAGCACCATTTGTTATTATTGCTGACCTTCCATTTTTCATCCCAAAATTTCAACCACTAAAGTTACTAAAAAGATAGAAAATAAATAAACATATAGCACTATCTCTAAAGAGCTACATTGAAATACATATATTGGAGCTAGAAACTAAGCTCAGCTCAGTGTCCGGAACAGATTACAATTCATATATTCTATAGAATGATTGAAGAAATGCTATCTGTGGTATTTGAGTAGTTACTGTCCTATACTGTTTGCAGACAGCACCATTTGTTATTATTGCTGACCTTCCATTTTTCGTCCCAAAATTTCAACCACTAAAGTTACTAAAAAGATAGAAAATAAATAAACATATAGCACTATCTCTAAAGAGCTACATTGAAATACATATATTGGAGCTAGTTCTCTATACCTCTATTGCAATAGCATTACATTCTGGCTACACTTTACAATTGTTTGGAAACTCCAACTGCTCAATTGTTCAAACCTAAAAACATGTCTAAGCCTTATGTCAAAGTAGTTCTACCAAACTTTAGATACTTACATGTTGTCATATATTTGATTATGCTTTATATTCCTTGATCCCTAAGTGGGTGCAAACCAATCCATAAACTTCAAGCAAACCAGGTTCCCAACACAAATCACAGGAATCAGTCAATGGGGAGGAATGTGATAATTATGTGGGCAAGTAGAGATAGTTGGACACGGGAGGTTTGTTACTTTGCTCTGGCTTTATTTCTGTTTGTTTTCCACATCTATTTTGTTTCTCACTTTAGGAGAGAAATACTGTTTAATGTCAGTAGTCTAGTGCTTAAAAATTTAGTAATATATACTGGTACCTAAGCTAATGTTGAGGCCTGTAAAAACCCAAATCACTAGCCCTAATATTCTCCATCTGCTCCCATAGCGGTCTCATATTTAGGCAGTTCTTTGCTTTCTGTGGTTTTATGTGTTCTTTTCTTATCTCTTACTACGTCTCCTTTCTACACCTAATTCTAATAGTATTGGTCCATCTTATTAACAGGAAATTAATTCCTTGAATCTCAAGTGGAGTGGCGTAGTCCTCTTAGTAAGTTCCATCTATGACTTCAGAGGCTCCAATTTTACTTCACAGGAACTTTTTGCAGCGTTTTGTTAAAACAAAACGCTGTACAACTCCAGGGGACTAAATCAGTCCAGATAGGATAGGTTATGCTGCAGCAATGCATTAGTCCGTTTTCATGCTGCTGATAAAGACATACCTGAGAATGGGCAATTTACAAAAGAAAGAGGTTTATTGGACTTACAGTTCCACGTGACCAGGGAGGCCTCACAATCATGGCAGAAAGTGAAAGGCAGGTCTCATATGGCAGCAGACAAGAGAAAAGAGCTTGTGTGGGGAACCTCCCCTTTTTAAAACCATCAGATCTTGTGAGACTTATTCACCATGAAGATAATAGAACAGCATGGGAAGGACCTGCCCCCATGATTCAATTACCTCCCACTTGGTCCCTCCTATGACATGTGGGAATTCAAGAAGAGAGTTGGGTGGGGACATGGCCAAACCATATCAAGTAACAAATAATCCCTGAGTCTCAGAGGCTTAGTAACAAAAGTTTAGACTTCACTCACCTTACATGTTCAATCCAGGTCAGCTATGAATCTAAGTAGATTTCACCTGAAGATTCAGGAAGACATTGTTGCTTCTAGCAGAAACACTAACAGTCAATTTATTTTTTTCCCTTTTCCTTGGAAGAAGAAAAACAAAATGATAAACTCTGTATTGACCTATGTGATATGTATCCTTAACCTCATATTCCATTAATCAAGTCACGCAGGCACATATGACATCAATAGGTTAAGGAAGCTATGATTTGTCTTCTTCAACCAGAAAGGACAGTGAGTATTTATGCATAACAATACACTCTACCATAAAGGCATTGTGGCAAATAAAATTTTATCCACCTCATTAAATTATGTGTAATATTATGCTTCTTTATTCTTGTTTATTCATATTTATTTCCTCACAAAACAGATTCCTTTAGTCAAGAAAGTAATTTTATTAGTTTTGTTTCCTTAGCTTTTAATTAGACCCTGTCATATAGCAGGCATTTGACAATTGTTTACTGAATAAATTAAAGATAAACATTATTAAATTATTATTAAATGATATTTAATCATTAAATATAAATGATATTTAATATTAAACATAGTAAATATGTAGAGCTTGCTGAACATTGCTGTTTCTATAATAAAACCATATGATTCTTAGGTACAAGCACCTCTGACATAAATAGCTATGCACTCAGATTATATTCTGATATGATCTGCCAAACACATCTTATTGTCAGGTATGTGACAGAGCCTGTATCACAATCATTAATGAAGCTCTCAAAAAGTTTGTCAGGAGAATAATAAAGTTTTGACTTCTGACAAAAACATTCTGTGCATGTTTATTTTAAAAAATGGATGGAGGGAGTTTGTTGGCCTTGCATATTTTATTAGTAAAATAAAGTGTGTCACAGGCCCAAAGGAATTTGAAATATTTCTGAAAAGACATTAAATTGTGTAGGACACCACAGATGAGGCTCCCTTTTGTCTTCTCAAAAATAAATGTGCACAGTTCATCTTCTTATAGGATTAGTTACCATAGACTTCATTATATGGAATAAATCTGTATCATGTAAGAGGGGAACACATCTGAAATAATAAATGCTTTTAAAATGTTAGGTTATTTTATTTTATGATAACATTATCATCATAATGAACAATATTATTTTACCTTTTGACATTCTATCCCAATACAGAAAGATAGGGATGAAAAAGGTAATTTTCTATAAAATGTTGTAAGTACTTATTAAACCAATACTGTTTTGCATTTTAGATAGTATTGTATAGAGATGAGATTAAAAAAAATTACAACAGACAATATTAAATACTTACATTATTAAAAACTCATTTTCTATATTGATATAAATATTAATTAGGTAGAAATGATACATGTTGAAATGAAAGAAATTGAATTAATTATGTGAAATGAAATGCTTAAGTAAAAGAGTTTCTTACATTGAATCATAATCGAAGTCAAAGCCTTAATTAAACAAAAACAGAAAAGGGGGCAGATCTCCCACTTGCCCAGTGATGCCTGAAATTGAGCTGTGGAAACATAATTTCTTTCCCTTAAAGTTTTAAATTCCTGTAAAAATGACTCTACAAAATAATAAAAATTGCATATCTTTAAAATTGCAGATGACTTGAAAGGTAGAGACAGAATGTCATCATACCCACACTCAGGTTTTCTAAAATATGGATGAATCATGTTGGTGGGAACCTGATTAGTCAGAAACTAAGCAATCAGTGCTATTATTTAAAAGTGTCAGGCCAGGTGTTGTGGCTCGTGCCTGTAATCCCAGCATTTTGGGAGGCCACTGCTGGAGGATTGCTGGAGCCCAGTAGTTTGAGAACAGCCTGAGCAACATGGGGAGACCCTGCCTTCACAAAAAAATAAAAATTAGGGCCAGGCATGGTGGCTTACGCCTATAAACCCAGCACTTTGGGAGGCCAAGGCAGGCAGATCACCTGAGGTCAGGAGTTTGAGACCAGACTGGCCAACATGGTGAAACCCCGTCTCTACTAAACATACAAAAATTAGTCTGGTGTGGTGGGAGGCACCTGTAGTCTCAGCTACTCAGGAGGCTGAGAAAGGAGAAAGGAGATTTGCTTGAACCCAGGAGGTGAAGGTTGCAGTTAGCTGAGGTTACACACTGGACTCCAGCCTGGGCAACAAAGAGAGAAACTCCATCTCAAAAAAATAAATGAATAAATAAATAAATAAAATCAAAATTAGCTGGGTGTAGTGGTGCACACCTGTGATACAAGCTACTAGGAAGGCTGAGGTGGGAGGATCACTGGAACCCCAGAGGCTGAGGTTGCAGTGAGCTGTGATTGTGCTGCTGCACTGGGCAACAGAGTGAGACCCTGTCTCAAATATATATATATGTGTGTGTGTGTGTGTGTGTGTGTGTGTTAAATGTATTTAAAATACACATGTATAATTATGTGCATATAAATCCATATATAAACAAATGTGTGTGTATATAAATACATAAATACATATGTATATATAAATAAATACATATATATTATAATAATTATGTATATTTATGTATTTTAAATATATATACATAATGTGTGTGTGTATATATATATGTGTGTATATATATATATATATATATATATATATATGTATATATATAAGCTATCAATGCCTCCTCAGTTTTAGGGTAGACAGTGGATTATCTTAAAGTGGAGAAGAAGCACTTACATATTTTTTCTTAGTGATATGACTTTAGGATGATGACTTTGTAGTTGCTATTTTTTTTTCTTATAAAACCTGTCTCTTAAATCTTCTTGTCAGGAAATCTTCAAAGTTTTCTGAAAAGAATAGACAAAAATTAGCATAATACCTGAGGAGACTTGAAGGAAAATGGGTATAAGAATCACTGTCTTTTATGGTTGAGTTTTATTATAATCACTCTTATAATCTGAGCTTGTCCTTCCTTAAAAATACAAAGGACACTAGACACTCCCCAAGAAAACTCACCATGATGACTGCGGTAGGAATCAGAGCCAAGAATGACAGTGGTAGGGAGAGCTGGGCTGGCACCACATGTGACCAAGATTAGAGGCCACTTTGGATCTCGCACCCATCATAAGGAGAGTAGATAGAGCTCACAATGTGATGAGTCCTTAGGAGCCCAAATGTAAAACACTGTTAGGAATAAGATGGTAGGACTTGGGAGAAGATGGGATTTCCTCCCTGGAAACACCACATCAAACTGCTTCACAAATCTGGAGCAACAAGGAAACAGGAGAAAGTTGCACAGTGAATGCCAAGTTGAGTTTCCTTTATGACTTTTACTAGTAGTAGTATCATTGTAAAATGTACATACAGGAAATTATACAAAATAATTTAAGAAACATTTGAGTATCTATCTCATAATTTTGACAAACATTTATGTTATGCCAGACTTTCTTCAAATTCTTTCTTTTTAACCTTAAGATATATTTGAAATTTCTTATATACTCCTCCCTGGCCACATTTCCTTCATTAATTGTTTTATTTTTTTTCCTTTCTGATGTTAAATTAATTTAATTGCTTTATTTTTTCCTCCATCTTTATTGATGTATAATTGATAACTTCCACTGTTAAACAGAATTTGATGTTTATTATTCTTATATATAACATATTCACTTTATTATATAGATCCAAAAATAATACATTTTATTTTTAAGTGATGTATAAATGCATAAAAATGTATAAATGATATCAAATTGATATACTCATCAGTAGTATTTTTTCAGTATTTTTCTTGTGTTTTGTTTCTTTGTTTGTTGTTTGTTTGCTTGTCGTTGTATCTGAGATAGAGTCTGGAGTCTCGCTCTGTGACCCAGGCTGGAGTGCAGTGGCAGTATTATAGAAAACTGCATCCTTGAACTCCTGAACTCAATCAATCCTCCTGCTTTAGCCTCTTGAATAGCTAAGACTCCAGGTGCATGCCATCCCACCCAGCTATTTTTTATTTTTTTGTATAGTAAGAGGTAGGTCTTAGTATATTGCCCAGGCTGGTCTCGAATTTATGGCCTCAGGCAGTCCTGTCACATCCTGTACCCAAAAAACTGGGATCACAGACAGAGCCACCACTCCGTTTGTCCTTGTTGATAGATGAAACTGGAAAATTTTCTGTTATATCCTTATACTCATTTAGTTCTTTGTTCTTTGTTGATGGACATTCAAGATGTTACTAAATTTTTCCTTTTAGGCGTAAGAGCTGTTAAAACATATGGGTGAGGAGGATGGACTCTGGGACCAGACTATCTGCTTTAAAATCTGTTCCACCACTTATCAGCTCTATGAACATGGCAAATTTCTTCTTCTTTTGTGTCTCAAGTTCTTCATCAGTAAAGGAGGATAAAATCAGGATCTACTTCAGCAGGTTATTGTGAAGCTGAAAAGAGTTAATACAGGTAATACTGTAGGATGGGTGCTGGATAATAATATCTTACATATCATAAAATGATTTAAAAAATCATTCTCGTACATATGTCTTATACAAAAATGTGAGACTTTCTCTAGAATGCATTTCTAGGAGTTAAACTTTAGGTCTTAGATCATGTACACCTCCAACTTTATGAGATACTGCAAAATTTATTTCCAGTAAAATGTATACTTCCTTCAGCAACGAATGAGGATAATTATTTCTTCACTTCCTTTCCAATATAAGGCATTTAAAAAAAAGTTTCCCAATTTGATGAATATGAAATCACATTTTATTGTGGTCTTATTTTTCATTTCTCTAATTTCTAGAAAGATTGAGCAGCTTTTCATTTGTTTATGAGCTACTTGAGTTTCTCCTTTAGCAGTTTGCCTGTTCCTACCCTTTTTGGTTGTTGTTTTTGTTTTAATTAGATTCTTTTTCTTTATCTTATTGATTCGTATTTTCCAGATACTGGTAATGACTAGACTTCTCTTTTAACATTTTATAAGGTCAGTTTTAGTAGTAAAGTTTTAAATTTTCATGTAGTCAAAGTTAGTTATCCATCCTTTTTTATTGGAGATTACACATTTTATGTTTGTTTAATAAATTCATTTGACCTGGAGTCCTAAAAATAAGCTACTACTCTTACTTCCAGAAGTAATAAAAGTTGATTTTTATATTAAAATATTTACTCACTTGGAATTTATTTTTGTATATGAAATAACATAGAAAAATAAGATCATTTTGTTTCATATGAATTACTAATTTTTCTAGCACTATTTATAAAATAGTTCATTATTTTACTTTTGTTAAAAATGCCAAGTATCAAATACCTGTATTGTTTCATTAATTATTTGCCTCCCGCCCTGCAACATAGAATTTAAAATAATATGGATATAAATGTAATATTTTGTTATAATTAGTTATAACGATAACTATTTGTAGTGTTTTGTTATATTTAGTTATAATGATAACCACACCATTTTAAATACTACATCTTTAAAATAATGACTTTTTCTGATTGGGTTATGTCTTGGTTTGTCAGGCTGTTATAACAAAACATCATAAAACTGGGTGGCTTACAAGCAACCGAAATTTATTTGTCATTTTGAAGGCTGGGAAGTTCAAGTTCAAGACACCAGCAGATTTTGTTTCTGATGAGAGCTCATTTCCTCATTTATAGAATGGTGCTTTCTTGGGAGGATCCTCACACAGTGGAAGGGGTTAAAAGATCCCTCAAGTTTTTTTTTTTTCTGAAGGCATTAATTCAATCACCTCCCAAAGGCCTCACTTCTTATTATTATCACCTTTGGGGTTAGAATTTCCACAGATGAATTTAGGGGAACACAACATTTTGACCACAGCAGGTTAATATTTCTGTTTCTCTTTCCTTGTTAATATTTTTTAACTTTTTTTTGGCCTTTTTTTCTTCAATATATGTTTTATGTCAACCCATCAGGCTCTCAGAAAACTGCTGAGATTTAAATCAGGAATGCATTTAATTTGTAGATTAATTCAGGTTGAATAGATACCTTTCTAAACCATTTGGATTTTATTCTGTTGGCTAAAGGTAACTAATTCAGGATGATCATGATCTTATATGCATTTTAGAATGACGACTCTTACAGAAAACTTGGCGTAGTATAAGTCTGATGCAATTTGTTTTGTGGATCATGTTAACTGCCACCACAAAACAGGCAAAATTGCACAGAAGTCTAATTTGCTCTTATCCCTCTCACAAGCATCTTCCTGAATTCTTCCTTACTTTCCTCTTTGTCATGCAAGCATACATATTATACATAGTTAATATTTACGGGTAAATATGGATAAATACAGGTAAAAATGATTACTATTTATGGAGCAAACATTGTGTTGAAGTCACCTTGCAGGGTTAACAAGAATTCTGGAAAGAAATATAATTAAGCACTTATCAGGCGTCACTTTGACCCACTTCCTGTAACAAAAATTTATGTAGGGCTAGATACTGACATTTGCATTCGCTTTGTTTCTATAGATGGGATTTCTGACTTTAGAATCATAAAGTTTGTGTATAACATAGATAGAAATTTTGACATTAAAATCATAGGTCTTTTGTTTAAGAATTGCTTAAGATGTTTTTCAGATTCCAAATTCCAATGAAATAGTTGGTGCCAACCGGCTTAAAGACCCCCACCGAGAAACAGAATCATCGTAATACAGTTTCTTCATCTCTCTGTCCCATCACTTTACCCTGTACTCTTTGACCAATGAATAATCTCTACACATTTGTCCTCTAAAACCCTGAAAAACCCCAGCCCCAAACTTCTCAGGAAGAGGGATTTAAGGTTTTCTCCCCTCTCCTCATTTGGTGGCCCTAAGATTAAACCTATTTTTCTGTTGCATTGCGTATTTACTTTCCTTGTGTGTCAGGCAACAGACCTATTACAGTCACAGTGTTAAAGTCTTTACATGAATTATTTCACATACTTCCTCCCATAAAGTAGACAGAACTAAATTTAAAGGTGAACCAGCCAGGTAAATGCACTGATTATTGATCTTAAGAAGGGCACTCATAATGATTGGAAAAAAATGGGATTATGGTTTCAGTTAACTCAAATGTCCATACCCTTTCTCTACATGTTACAGGAAAGGGGTCCTGATCCAGATCCCAAGAGAGGGTTCTTGGAACTCGCACAAGAAAGAATTCGGGGTGAGCCTATAAAGCGAAGACAAGTTTATTAAGACAGTAAAGAAATAAAAGAATGGCTACTCCATAGAGAGAGCAGCCCCAAGGGCTACTGGTTCCCCATTTTTATGGTTATTCCTTAATGATATGTTAAACAAGGGGTGGATTATTCATGCCTCCCCTTTCTAGACTACACAGAGTAACTTCCTGATGATGCTATGGCATTCATAAACTGCCATGGCACTGGTGAGAGTATAGCATTTAGGACTACCAGAAGTCATTTTTGTGGCCATTTTAGTTTTGGTAGTGAAATACCAGCTTCTTCACTGCAACCTTTTTGTCAGCAAGGTCTTTATGACCTGTGTCTTGTGCTGGCCTCCTGTCTCATCCTGTAAGCTAGAATACCTTAACTGTTTGGGAATGCAAGCCAGTAGGTCTCAGCCTCATTTTACCCAGCTCTTATTCAAGATGGAGTTGCTCTGGTTCACATGCCTCTGACATTTCACCCCTCCTATTTATTTATTTATTTATTTATGAGATGGAGTTTCGCTTTTGTTGCCCAGGCTGGGGTGCAATGGTGCGATCTCAGCTCACTGGAACCTCCACCTCCCAGGTTCAAGACTCTCTACCTCAGCCTCCTGAATAACTGGGATTATAGCACCTGCCACAGATAATTTTTGTATTTTTAGTAGAGATAGCCTGACCATGTTGGTCAGGCTAGTTTCAAACTCCTGAATTCAGGTGATCCTACCACCTCAGCCACCCAAAGTGCTGGGATTACAGGCATGAGTCACCACTCCCACCTTCACGCCCCAACCTTTTATAAGAGAACTGTTAATACTAAGGGTTGCAGAGGAATAAAATTTCATTCTGTAACTACTTTAGGCTGAAAAGGAGCAATCATAATCCTGCCTAACTATTAGCATCTCGTGTTTTCAGGGTAGTAGGGAGCTCAGTCAGAAAACATTGGTATGGTGAGGACCATTCATAAATCCCAGTTCAGATGAAAGATGATATCAGGAAGATTAATAAGTGTTCAATTTAAGAAAACACTCAGTAAGTTTGTCCTGCATTCCTACACAAAGAGTGCAGCAGCAATATATTCCACATGAGTAAACAAAATACGTAAAATGATTCCAAGTAAACTAAATTAGAAGGCTTTTACCATTCAACCAGTTTGCAAAGAGAAAGAGAGGGTGAAGCATTGCCTGGGGCAGGGTGAGGAAGGCGAGGCACTCAGGGTGGCCAGAGAAAGACCCACTCATTGTAAGGATGCTGAAAAGTTCAGGTGGCTAGTCTTGTGAAAGGATTTTTTCCAGCAGTCTCATCACCCACAAGTTTCTCCTTTTGGGGGAGGAAAAAGTTCTCCATGTACCACTATCCTGTACATGCCTCTTCTTGTCACCCAAAGCCACCAGCAAAGAGTGCAAAGCAGATTGATACAAAGAGAATAGTAGTTAATATCTCGTAGTGCCAAACCTGTTCTTAGCCAAGAGAGACTTTACTCAGAGGGGCCTCTAACCCCTTAAATCTTAGTAGGGACTCTAATCATCATAATTTGGGCCTCTAGCCCAAGGTTGGTCAAACATACTTGCTTTTTATTAAGAAGGGGCTTTAACCCATTCTGTCTTAAGAGAGACTCTAAATCCCCTAAGTTGGGCCTGTAACAATCTCATCCTTTACCCTAATATGTGCACCCCAGTTACCCAAAGTCAGCCAGTTGGTGCACACAGATAAGTTTCCTTTGGGTTGGGGATATCTTCAGTATCGTTCCTTCTGTGATTCACCAGAAAGATGTTACCAGACCCCACCATTTATCCAGAGTTAGTCTTTGAGTTGGGAGTTTATGCACTGTGGTAGCCAGAAAGATGTTACAGGACCCCACTACTTTCTGGGGGTTTCCACACTATAGTCCCTTCTGTTG
The DNA here is from genome assembly GCA_004027715.1 of Plecturocebus donacophilus. Taxonomy (NCBI): domain Eukaryota; kingdom Metazoa; phylum Chordata; class Mammalia; order Primates; family Pitheciidae; genus Plecturocebus; species Plecturocebus donacophilus. Next base: position 35,906 of record PVKP010020644.1, read on the forward strand.
TTGCCAGAAAGATGTTACGGGAAAGTGATCCTGATCCACACCCCAAGAGAGGGTTCTTGGATCTCATGCAAGAAAGAATTCAGGGCCAGTCCATAGAGTAAAGTGAAAGCAAGTTTATTAAGAAAGTAAAGGAATAAAAGAATGACTGCTGCATAGACAGAGCAGCTCCAAGGGCTGCTGATTGCCCATTTTTATGGTTATTTCTTGACGATATGCTAAACAAGGGGTGGATTATTCATACTTCCCCTTTCTAGATCTTATAGGGTAACTTCCTGACATTGCCATGGCATTTGTAAACTGTCGTGGCACTGGTGAGAGTGTAGCACTGAGGGCGACCAGAGGTCACTTTTCGTGGCCATCTTGGTTTCGGTGATGTAAAGCCGACTTCTTTACTGCAACCTGTTTTTATGATCTGTGTCTTGTGCAGGCCTCCTATCTCATCCTGTAAGTTAGAATGCCTTAACTGTCTGGGAATGCAGGCCAGTAGGCCTCAGCCTCATTTTACTCAGCTCCTATTCAAGATGGAGTTGCTCTGGTTCACACGCCTCTGACACACACATCCTCATGTAGCTAGCAAAATAAAACGTCGACCTGACCCTTCTAAATTGTAGGCAAGTTGCTTAATTGGAAATAACAACAAAAACACATCTCACAATGCTAAACTTTATAACTGAATATTTAACTGATACAAAAATTACATGTTACAACTCTAGTTTTCTAGATTCTACAAACAATTCTGAAAACAACCAGCTGACAGTGACAGAAACTTAGCAATTGCAGGCAGCTGACATTCTGAAAACAAACAATGCGTTTTGTAGTCTTTTGTCTTAGGGATAAAAAAATTTAACTCTTGTCATCCGAAAGACTACCAGATGGCTAATAGTAGAAAGGGGGGTTTTATCGGTGATATCAATTTGCAAAGTGGGGAGAGACAGTCTCTGGTATGAATTCAAGGTGCTGTCTCTTCAAAAAGGGAAAGGGCGGGTTGGTTTTTATGCCTCACAGGGTCTGTACTACAAAATAGAGTCATATATATTCAACAGGTTTAGTGGAAAAGCTATACATGTTTATTGAGGAGAGTTGAACACATGCACGAATAAGTAAATGTATATGCAACATACATCCTGTGTTTACTCTGGGGTGGGATTTTAGCATTAAAATGAGGTAGAATTTGGTTCTTTATATCAGAAGGTGAACTATAGGACACAAAGACAGTTTGTGTGCAATTTCTATAAGCTGGACAAAACTGGCTTGAGGTCTGCAGTTGCTTATCAGGAGAGAATGTTTGTAAGACTGGTCCTCTGTCCAGTCAGAGTAGTAATGGCCTGGGCTGTCAATCAGTTAAGAAGGGTCTGACAATTTGCCTGATAGCGCCTATTGTTAAGATGGTTAGCAAGAGTGTGGGCTTTCTTGTAACTGTAGAAATTTAGCAAGTTGCCATGCCAGCAGAGCCCTGAACACTGTTTCCTTAACTTTAGGGTCTGTCTTAGTTGGTAAAGGGATGTCTATTTTGGTCTCTCAGATCACACTCTATATTAATGTTCTAGTCTAGAGGTGAACAAAATTGAAAGACAATTCGAATAAGCTAGTAATGTGATAGTTTAATGTGTGTAATAAATTCAGATTTTTGAATTTGAACTTCAAGTGGCCCACAATGTTCACCCTATCCCAATTCAATAAAGGCTAAATAAATATTTAAACATTACCTGTTTAAATATGCATCAAATTATTAGCCTTTCTTCAGTATTCTCGTGTTCATCCTAACTCTAGATTGTTACTAAGATTATATTTTATACATTAATTCTTTTACTTCTTATAGTATCACTTTCAGATAAAAAAAAATATTGATACTTGAGAAGCTAAGTTGTTTGCTAACACCACACAGTTAGGAGGTTCCAGTACCTACGTATTAACCTAGGTTCCACAGACTTTTGCCACCTAGGTTGCATCTACCACTATCCTTAGGGCATCTTTTATGTTCAAAATGACTGGTTCCACCTAATTTCTACTTTCCTGGGAAAGTGTTCATTTCTTTGATGATATTTAAAATAAACCACAACCTGCCTGCCAGTATATCCATTGGTGATCCCCTGAAGGGAAAAAATTCATCTGTAGGAAAGAATGGAATCTCTGATTGATAGAGTCATAGATAAGGGACAGAAAGTTCTGGCATTGCTTCAGGCACAAAATCTATTTGTCTTTGAGATAAACTTTACCAGATCTTTGATTTGGTTCCCTAAGCCAATAACACTCTTCCAACTCTTCCTTTTTAAAAGCTGGTTTAGATTATTGTCACTTGGGAATGAAAGGCTCTAGAGAAATTCTACGGAGTATAGAGAAACACAGATTCTGAATTCTGTAATTCTATCAGACAGACCTGGACTCAGAATCTAGCTCCCCAGCTTCCTGTCTGTATGACATTGGTAAGGTAACTCTCTTTTTTATCATTGTTTTATTATTTGTTAAATAGCGAGAGTAATTCTTAGGGAATTGAGAAGACTAAATAAGATAATGCAGACAAAATGTCATACAGTAAGATTTCACTAAACTTTAGATGTTGTTAAATAATAAAAGTACTCAAAGTAAATTAGCAAAGTCTAAAACCATGAGCAGAACATCATTTTGAATGATGTTATAAATGTTAAGAGGAAGGCATTGTATGATTTTAAAGATACTGTTGTTTTTAGACTCAGAAGAAAAAGAAGGTAAAACTGATAAAATAGCAAATAGAATACACGTGTCAATTTGTAGACTTCTTGAGTTGTCACAACAATAATGGTGTCATTTTCTATTTCATTTCACTACTAACTGTAAAAATTAAATTGCATTTTCTCGTGAAAAAAAAATTATTTTACATTCTTTTCAACCTTAGGTGATAGTTACTCCCTATACTTGAGGATGGGGTCTTTAAAATGCCCCCTGGTGGGTTAGGCGCAGTGGCTTATGCCTGTATTCCAAGTGCTTTGGGAGGTTGACGCAGGTAGATCACCTGAGGTAGGAGTTTGAGACCAGCCTGGCTGACATGGTGAAATGCCGTCTCTACTAAAATACAAAACAAAACAAAAATTAGCCTGGTGTAGTGACTCACGCCTGTAATCCCAGCTACTCAGCTGAGGGAGGAGAATCGCTTGAATCCTGGAGGCAGAGGTTACAGTGAGCTGAGATAAAATCACTGCACTACAGCCTGGGTGACAGAGTGAAACTCTGTCTCAAAAAATAAATATTAAAAATTAAAAAAAAAAATAGAATGTCCCCTGGTTAGAAGAATTTTGGTTAAGGATCTTCATACTCTTTTGAAAAATGTGCTAGAGACAAAAGTCTGGAGTGACTTGTATGTATGTATTCTGTGTAAATAAAAATAAAACAGTATAGGCCAGGCACAGTGGCTCACATCTATAATCCCAGCACTTTGGGAGGCTGATGCAGGTAGATCACAAGGTCAAGAGATAGAGACCATTCTGGCCAATATTGTGAAATCCCGTCTCTACTAAAAAATTTAAAAATCAGGAGAGAGATCCAAGATGGCTGCGTAGCAGCAACTCAGGATTGTAGCTCCCAGTGAAAGCGCAGAGAGCGAGTGGATGCCGCAATTGCAGACGAATTTTTAATGCCCACAGACTGGGAGATTCCCGGCGAAGGAGCCACACGGGTCGCCAATGCGACTCTTTTGGCTGGCGCGGCACTTCTTGGTGTGGAGTGTACGGGACTGGGAGCCCTTTTAGTCGGGCTCGGCCGGTCCCATCCTCACAAGGAGAACAGCAATTGGAAGCGCTGAGGACTGAGTTTCACAGCAAGGACAGCTGAACCCGGGAAGGCCCAGCTCTGTAGGGAAGGGGTGCCCCTGGAAGGAAAACTGAGAAACAGAAAAAACTTCATCACCAACAAGCCAGACGTCCACTCAGAGACCCAATCTGAAAGTCGGCAATTACAAAGACAAGAGGTGGATAAATCCACAAAAATGGGAAGAAACCAGTGCAAAAAGGCTGAGAACACCCGAAATCAGAATGCCTCTCCTCCTACAGGGGATCGCAGCTCCTCATCAGCAGGAGAATAAGGCTTGACGGAGGATGAGTGTGATGAACTCACAGAATCAGGCTTCAGAAGGTGGATAATAAGAAACTTCTGTGAGCTAAAAGAACATGTTCTAACCCAATGTAAAGAAACTAAGAACCTTGAAAGAAGATTTAACGAAATGTTAATGAGAATGGACAACTTAGAAAAGAATATAAGTAAATTGATGGAGCTGAAAAACACAACACGAGAACTTCACGAATCATGCACAAGTTTCAACAGCCGAATTGACCAAGCAGAAGAAAGGATATCAGAGGTCGAAGATCAACTCAATGAAATCAAACGAGAAGGCAAGATGACAGAAAAAAGGGTAAAAAGGAATGAACAAAGTCTCCAAGAAATATGGGACTATGTGAAAAGACCTAATCTACGTTTGATAAGTGTACCTGAATGTGACAAAGAGGACGAATCCAAGCTGGAAAATACTCTTCAGGATATTATCCAGGAAAACTTCCCCAACCTAGCAAGGCAGGCCAATATTCAAGTCCAGGAAATACAGAGAACACCACAAAGTTATTCCTCAAGAAGAGCAACCCCAAGGCACATAATCGTCAGATTCACCAGGGTTGAAATGAAGGAGAAAATGCTAAGGGCAGC
>PVKP010020645.1:0-40431 GCA_004027715.1 Plecturocebus donacophilus
CTCAGCTCCCAGCGGCCAGGGCTGAGACACCCGGTGTGACTGATTTTTCCCTGTTGCTTTCTTCTACAGTCTTTTTCATATGCTTCACTATTTGTCAAAGATCTCACAATTGTCAACAGAGGAATATTCCAACCAGCCTTGGATTTCAATCCCAGCTCTACCACGTGGAGCATGACCCATTGGAAAATGACAGACTGCAGGTGGATCCCCTCCGGGAACCTGAGGGAAAGCCGCATGCACCCAGCAGGCCTTGCCTGCTCGCACTTCCCTGACCTCCTATTTCTCCTCCTCCTCCTGTCTCCACAGCACCCTTCCCGAGTCACCTTTCCCCTCTTCCCCACTTTCTGATCCTTGCAATCCTGGGTCACCAAAGATGCTCCCTTACTGGGTGACTATGGCCAGGCCACTTGGTGCTATCTGCCCCGCAGAGGTCCTGTGGACTCCAGCGAGATGAATAGCTGAGTGAATGGACGTAATACCCAGGGGTCTAGCCCATGGGAGCTGTTCTGCCAACGTGGGTCCCTCCCCTGTCCCCTTCAGGGACCGCGGTGTGCTGACCACTTCGACCCCAGCCTTCGGAGCAGCCCAGACAAAAAGCGGAAGTGCCCTGGGGCGCGTGGGGAGCGAGACCAGAGGCCCCTATGGGGCGGGCGCGGGGCGGGCCGCCTCCCGCCGCGCCGCGCATGCTCCGTGCCCCCCCTCCGCGCCCCGTTCCCACGCCGCCGCCGCCCCGGCCCCGCCCGCTCCCGTCCCGCTCGTCGGCGCACCGGACGGACAGACTGCCCCTCAGGACGCGCCTCGCCAGCGGTACCCAGAGGCGAGGTCGAGACCCGGCCGGGAGTCCCCCGATCCCCGCGCCCCCGTCTCCTGGGCACACCGCCTCGGAGGGCTTCTCGGAGGTGGCGGCGGCCTCAGCCTCGGCCTCCGTGCTGCAGGGGGCGGGAAGGGAGGCCGACTCCCTCGGCCGCCTGCTGAGCCCAGGTAGAAGGGCCGAGCTGAGCCGCGGGTAAGGGGGTAAGGGGCCCGTCTGGACAGGGTGCAGGTGGCGAGGGGAACGAGGGACCACCGGCTGCGGCCACAGGCAGGGACGCCCTGGGAGGCGAGCTAGCGCTGAGTGGCCGGATCAGCCCTCGGAGCCGCCCCCTACCAGGGGCGCTAGGGGAGAACAGCCTTCCAGGGCTGGGCGCTGGGAGCTGTGGCCCCTGTTTGTCAATTTCTCTCCTGATTGGTTTCCAGCGACCGGTCCCGGGGCTAGCTAAAGAGCATCCTGTCGCTCATCTCCTGGTGAGTTTGGATTTTGCACCTCTGGGTGTGAGAGTGCCAGGCAGATGGGCATTGTGAGGTTGTGGCACTGCTGCCCAGCCACCGGCCCTGAGAGTCCCCAGATGGGGCCAGGATGCCCAAAATTGTGCTCCAGAGGGTATCGGGTGGGTGCTGGTGCCTCATGGTGGCTCAGGGTGTTGACTGGGTGATTGGCATGCCACGGAAAAGCAGAAGCTTAGCCAAGCCTAGGAGGAAGGGAAGGGCGGATGGAAGGTGGTGGACAAGGGTCAGAGAGGAAGCCAGCGAGGTGGGCAGAAAGCGGTGCCCAGCACTGCCCTGCGAGGCTAGCTGTGACTGGTTCAATCCCACAGGTATCTCTTGAGAACTGTCCAGGGGCCAGGCTGCTGCAGGCTTTTGAGATCTGCCGGGGACACAGCAGCAGAAAGCCCTGCTCTGTGGTTCTCGTTCTAGTGGCTGAGCGCAGAGAATCAACAGAAAACGTTTTCCATTAGTAATTCCCGAGTCTGTTAAAAGGCAGTAATAGCGAGGAAGGGAGTTCTGGTTGCAAGTTTAGGTGGCGTGGTTAGAATAAGTCTCATTTCAAAGCAACATTTCTAACAAAACTCGAAGGTGGTGAGAGAGCGAGGCATGTGGTCATGTTTTGGAAGAGCATTCTAGGCAGAGGGAATCCCCCATGCAAAGGCCCTGGGGTGAGAGTGGCCTGGCTCTCCAGAGCAAGAGTGTGGCGGGAGGGCTGGGCAAGGTCAGGAAGGGCTGGGTGGGTTTAATCTTAGTGACACAGGCATCCCAGGGATAACTGTAAGCAGAGAAGGACAGGACCCGACCCACCTCTTCGAAGGATCCCCCAGCAAGCAGCCTGGGTGGCCGCCTTTTGGGTGGGTTAGACTGCCCCAGAGGGAAAGTCCTGCCAGCTGCAAGGAAGTTCCTCAGAGGAGTTTGCCAGGCTAGGCTGCATGCAGGGCCCCGGTCAACCCACGCAGCACCCAGGCTGGGCCTTGGCTCTGGCTTCTTCAGTTTCCCTCCCTGGCCGTTCTGCCATGTGGGCAGCAGGTGACTAGGGCCTCAGGCCAGGGAAAGCTGATGGGGCTGAGAGAAGCAAGATCCCCTAGGATGGAAGAAGCCCAACCAAAGTGGCGATCCCTGTCCCTTGCTGTGGACGAAAAAGCCCAAATTCCTGCTCCCCACGAGTGGGACTGCTGGATGCTTTTCTCAGTGTTGTTTGTGTGGGTTCCTTTTTCTTTTTCTGGGAATATCTCCCCATCTAGTGGTCGCCTTAAGGCATCCTGCTGCAGCCGGCTCCACCCTTGGTTGGCCAGGCTTCCTTGCAGGCAGTGGGCCTGCTGTCACCCCTTTCCTGGCCCTCCCCGCGTGGACCACCCTGCGTACTCAGTTCCACCCATAGGCTAAGATCCGCAAGCAAGGGTCCCAGGTCCGAGGCCCCTCGCAGAGGTGGAGCAGCCCTGGGGGGCTGCCAGTGGCACCAGTCACCCAGGTTGATGGGCTTCCTGGCTTCCTACCTGAGGCACCAAGGTCTACTGGAACCCCTGCCTGCAAGCCGGATGCCGTGCCTCGGGAAACCTGGCTTCGGGGCGTAGCTTTATCCTTCCACTCGGCCTCTGCTCTGCTGGTCCCCAAAGCTCTTGCCGGTCCAGCTGGAAGAAGCTGCTCTCTAGTTCCGCCAGGCGCCTTCCAGGTTCTCCCGTCCTCAGATGCACGGAGCGGTGCTCCACTGGAGATTACTTGAGTTCTATGGGCACAGCGTTTGTTGTGTCTTTCCTTCCAGGAGTTGAAATTGGAGATGGTTTTCGAGAACCTGGCCCTCAAGGATAGGCACTGCTCTGGGTGACAGCTCGGTGTGGCCGACACCTCCGCTGAGTCTTCCGACGCTGCACCTGAGTGTGGGTCTCCGTCTCTGGGTGGACTCCCGCTGATGGGGTGTTCACTCCGGGGTCACCACTCAACAGTGCTCTGCTCCCTTGGGGCTCAGACCTGCCTCAGTACATCTTGGGGTGGAAGGACTAGAGATAACTCCTCCCCCTTTCGACTTGCCCGAAATGGGTAGTGAACGAAGCTTCAGTACTGTTATGGTAGGAAAAAAGGAGCTTATGCTGCTTTCCAAAACAACAATTTCATACCAGTCTGAAAGCCCTGGCAAATTATCAGTAGCACCTCCTCACGCGCCTTCGGTTTTGCAGGGCTCCCAGTCACTGACAGTGTGTGCTAATGAAGTCAGGTGTGGCCTGCGGACGCCAGATGATTACCTTACAGGAACACTTCTTTTCCCCTCCTTTTTGATTCAGGTGAGACTCACACAACATAAAAATTAATTTTTTGAGACAGAACCTCGCTCTGTCACCCAGGCTGGAGTGCAGTGGCGCAGTCATGGCTCACTGCAGCCTCGACCTTCCCAGCTCAAGCGATCGTCCCGCCTCAGCCTCCCAAGTATCTGGGACTACAGACACAGGCCACCACGTGCAGCTAATTTTTGGTATTTCTCTAGAGATGGGGTCTCACTATGTTGGCCACGCTGGTCTCGAACTCCTGAGCTCAAGTGGTCCACCCACCTTGGCCTCCCAAAGTGCCAGGATTACATATGTGAGCCACCGCACCCAGCAAAATTAACCATTTTAAAGAGAACAGTTCAGAGGTCATTTAGTATGGTCACCATGTTGTGTAGTCGCCACCTCTATTTAGTTCCAGAATCATTACCCCCGAAGGAAACCTCTGGACCCATGAGCAGTCCCTCCCCATCCCTCAGCCCCTGGCACCCACCAATCTGCCTTCTGACACAGTGGATTTACCTGTTCTGGACAGACATGTTTCATGAGAGTTAAAAGTTCTTTGGATGGCAGGACCCTGGGATAGATGAAAGGCACAGCTTTTTGTTCTGTATAGCTCTGAACGAGAGAGGGCCGCCAGGCAGGGCCACACAGGGGTTAGACCCGTGGGGACAGGGAAACAGCACTGGGGGCCGGAGGGGCCAGCAGAGGCAGGTGGCTTGGTTTCTCGGGCTTCTTGTGGTTTGATTGAGTTACATAAGTTTTCAGGCTCCAGAGCATAGGGGCTGTCCCTAGTTATCTGGTGCCTGGCCCCAGAGTGTGGGGGCTCAATGAGGCAGGGGCAGTTGGGGTGTGTGTTTGGTGACCCCAGAGAAAGGGACCTCGTAAGAAAAGTGGTGGGAGTGGGGACTTAGCAAACTGCCCTCAAAGGGCAGAGAGATGAGAGATTTTAGCCACTATTTCAAAACTAGGTCAAGACAGCTCTTGGGAAATGTGATGTTACATCACAAAATGGAATCAGACAATATGTGGCCTTTCAAGTCTGCGTCTGGCTTGTTTCACTGAGCAGTGTCCTCGGGGTTCATCCACATGGTAGTACGTGGCAGAACTTCCTTTCTTTCTATGACCAAATACTATTCCGTTGTATATATAGACTTTCTGGTGTTGGCCCACCCATCTAGCGAGGGACATTTGAGCTGCTTCCACCTTCAGTTGTATGATTAATGCTGCTGTGAACACAGGTGTGCAAGGCTTTGTGTGAACCACCTGTCTGCAGTTCTCTGGGGGTATAGTCCCAGAAGTGGAATTGCCGAGTCATATGGTAACTGTGTTTAACTCACTGACAAGCCACCAGTCTGTTTTCCATAGTTATTTTTTCTTTTCTTTTTAATTCTGTGCACAGACAAAAAAGAGGGACTGGTCTGAGGACGCACAGGGCACCCCCTCCCATAATGCCTGATGCCTTTGACGACTCCCATTTATGCCAGCATCTCATCGACCCCTCTTGCACGTAGGTGTTGGGCCCCTTAAATCTCTTTTCATCTAGAACAGTCTCTACCTCCAGTCTCCTTTTCCCCTCATGACACTGATTTGCAGAGGACACTGGACAGGCTCTATGGGATGGCCCACTTCCTGGGTCGGGCAGGTTGCTTTCTTGTGGTGTCATCTGTTCCTGAGTGCCAAGGCTGCATTCAAATCCAGTCATGTGGCTTTGGTAGGATACCCTCCTACTGCATCCTGGCAGCAGGACTGTCCCATCCTGTGTCCCACTGCTAGGTTAGATTACTCTCCTGCAGCTGGCAAATAATCACAGGATGACATTTTGATGTGTGATGTCCCTTTCTCCCTCAGTCTTTAACCTAATGGTTCTAGCATCCATCCCACCCTCAGGGATTCAGAACATGAGCTGATATATCGTGGGCCAATGTTGGCTGGCAGGTCATCACGGATGATAAAGGACTTTGGGGCAAGTTAAATGCTAGGCGAATACTATGGCTGTCTTTCTCTATGCTCCTGGGACCCTGTCCCCTCTCCCTCTCTCCTGTGGCCTTGTTGTTGCCACAGACAAACTGTAGTCACCTGTTGGAACATCAATAAAAGCTTGGAGACCAACAAAATGGAAGTCCCAGGCAGAGAAGCAGAGAAAGCAGGCAGTGGCCAGTAGGGGCGGTAGCTGGTGTGCTGAGAAAGGAGCAATCTTTTACCTGCCTGTCCTAGACATACAGTGTTGCTGTGAAGGCATACCAGAGGCTGGGTAATTTCTAAAGAGAAAAGGTTTCTTTTGTTCAGGATTTTGCTGGCTGGAAAGTTCAAGACTGGGCACCTGCATCTAATGAGAGCCTCCAGCTGCTTCCACTCAGGGTGGGAGTCCAAGGGGAGCTGGAGGCGCATGGCACAGGCAGAGATCATGTGGCCAGAGGGGACACGAGATGGGGGAAGAGGCCTTTTTAACAACCAACTCTCACAGAGCACGGCCTCACTCACTCCTCAGGGAGGGCATTAATCTCTTCACGAGGGACTCACCCCCATGATCCAAACACCTCCCATGAGGTCCCACCTCCAACATTGGGAATCAAATTGCAACGTGACGTTTGGAGGCTCAGATATCCAAACCACAGCGCTGACTGTCTTCTAGCATTGAGAACTGACGTGGAGAAGCAGAAGTCCTGAGGCCAAGGTGCATTTTGTCCAGTTGGTCAATTTCATGTTCCCCACTCTTAGCCTGAAACTAGCTTCCTGCTGTCCCCCCAGGGTCCCACATGGTGTCATCCTCTGCACCTGTTCCCCAATTTTCAGCACCACAAATGCCAAGCTCAGGACCATCCGAGGGCCAAGGTATGTGCTGTGCCATTGGCTACTCTCTTTGCCACTTGCAGCCTCCAGCTCTCTGGCTGAATGTCACCCCTTCAGAGAGCACCCCTGCTACCGTAGGAATTCTGAACTGCCCTCACCTCTCTTCTCTTCCTTGAGAGCAAGTCTCATGTCGCAAGGGGAGGTCGTACGTGTGCATTTGGAGTTTCCTTAAGGATCCTGACCTGGGGGAAGGGGATTGGCAGTGGGGCTTCCAGGAGCATCTGGAAAGCTGGGGTCAGGGAATGCTGGCCACATGGGGAGGGAGCTAAGAAAAGCAGCAAAAGAAGAACAGAAAGGAAAGAAGGAATGGGCTCCCTTGACAGCCTGATCAGGCGAGTGCCAGTGGGAAGTGGGCGTGAGCGCCCTAGCTCGTGGCCCACTGCACAGGGAAGGAGGCATGGCAGCTCAGTTGCAGAAAGTGTCCTGGGTTTGAATGGTGTCCCCCAAAAAGAGATATTGAAGTCTCAACTCCTGATATCTGTGACTGTGACCTCATTTGGAAAGAGAGCCTTTGCGGCTATCATCAAGGGAAGATGGGGTCATGCCATAGGGGCAGGGTGGGCCCTAATCCAGTGACTGGTGTCAGGCCAGTCTAGTGACTGGCATCCTCAGCAGACCAGGGACATGTGAACACAGACACAGACACAGAGAGGATGGCCCCACAAAGACAGAGGCAGAGAAGGATTGCTGGCAGCCATCAGAAGTCGGAAGCGGCGAGGATGGGGCTGTGGCAGCGTGGGGGCCCGCCAGCACCGAGTCTCAGATTTCCGGCCTCCAGAACTGGGGGAGAAAAATGCAAGCTGCCTGAAGGCCCCAATTTGTAGTACTTGTTATGGAAGCCATACAGAAGCCATACAGGAGGTCTGATGGTCTGGGGCCCTTGGGGAAGCTGCAGGAGTGAGAACACACAGGTGGCCACTGTGCTGCTCATTTCACAAGAAAAACTAAGCAGGGTCTTGAAGCAGGTCGCAGATTGACTGCTCCAGGCTGACCTGGGCTCACAGGGGGTTCTTTGCATTTCCCTCAGCTCCTCCGCGCCCTGGGGATGGCAGCCATTCTCCTGACCACGAGACCCAAGGTGAGTGGGGGCCCCTCCCTGGCCTCTCCCCTGGCAGCCCCCGTGCGCTGCTTCCTCATGCCCAGACCTCTCCAGCTGGGCTGAGCTCGGGCTGCCCTTACCACTGCTCTCCTTCCCTGAGGTCCACAGTCCGGGCTTCCTGCCTCTGTTGGTTGTGCCTCCTGTTTTTCTGTCTTACAAGTCACGCAACTCCAAGCCTTTCTGCCTGCCGAGCCCTCCAGGGCTCTCCCTGCCTCACATTTTGTTTCTGTCAGCTCCTCCAGGAGCCCAGGGGGTTGAATTCCCCTGTGGCCACAAGAATGGCTTATTTTAGGTGCCAGTATCTTTTGAGGACGTGTCCGTGTACTTCACAAAGACGGAATGGAAGCTTCTGGACCTCAGACAAAAGGTCCTCTACAAGCGGGTGATGCTGGAAAACTATAGCCATTTGGTGTCACTGGGTAAGTGACCCCCCATGACATACACACACTCGGTCCACCTACTCTGTCTCTGGGCTCAATTTGTTTCTGACTGTCCTGTTCGTTGGTTGCTATGAGCCCAAGAACACATGCATTTCTCCACCAGACCGGTGATACCACTAATCCATTGTGGGCCAGCTCTGCCATCTCAGTAGGAGAGTTTTTAGCTAAGTGGCCTGGACCCATAAATGTTTTAGGTAAATGCGTTGGCCTGTGAGTTTCAGTATCAGACTTATCTTGTGTATAAAATCATGAATTGACTAAATGTCTTTCTACTCAAAAGAGATGCAAATTCTACTGGAAAATTTATGTGCACTATTTTAGACTTAATTCATTTCTTTGATGGCTGCATTTTGCATCTGTTCCACTTTATTAAATTTAGCAACATCTTTTGCTTCCATCGACCAGGGAGGTCCCACATAAGGACAAAGCGTACACTTGGATTTCAAGCCTTGAGAAGTCCCAGAAGGAGCTGGGGCAGCTTGGAGCAGGCTGCTCTCCCCTTCTGTGCCCATGCACCCCCACTGCCAGAAGGGGCAACAATTTTGCCAATTAAAGGGCAAACGCAGGATTCACAGGCTAGATAGAGGGAGGCCAGAGCGCTCGGGAAGGCTTTCAGGTGAGGCGCAGAACCTCTGAGGGGCCAGTGACGTGCCTGGCCTCGCACAGCTGAGGACAAATGCGTGCGGGAGACAGAGCGGGACCCGGCCTCTGGCGTTTCCCCCAGTGCACTCAGCAAGGTTGGCTGCTGCGGCTTAGCTTGGGCACCACTTTCCAGTGGAAATAATGGAAGCACTCCATTTGCCCTCGCTGCCAGAGGGGAAATCCAGAGGGGCTTCAACATGGTACTCTACTGCCTTCGGGGTTGTGGGGGCCTGACTCCACAGATTTTGCCTTTGTAATCTACCCCACAGAGGGAAAGCAGCTTCATCCCCTGCTTCCTTCTGACCCTTGCCAGGCAGACCTGGGGTTCCAGGGAGGTGTCTGGGATCCTCAGTGGAGTTTGATGATGAAACAAGGCACTTCAGCTTTTGGGGTACATGGCTGCCGGCCTCCCAATACTCCCTGGGGCTTACAAGCCCTTCTTCTGTCCCTCAGGGTCCCCACACACATGTCCCAGTTCTCGTGAGCTTCTCGGCCTCCCTGCAGGCCAGCTGACAAACACAGTTGTACTCATAGCCCAAATTGCCAGATACTGAAGCTCTCCACGCCCACCTGGCCCTGGACGCACCGGAGTCCTTGCCTCCGCAGGGGGACTCTGCCCTTCCCCTGGACCTTCCCAGTGGTGCTTTTGAGAGAGTTCTTTATTCTCTGTGACCTGAAGATATTGAGAATGACCTGAGTTCAGGAGCAGCCGTGTCCGTAGCCATAGTGGTCCTGACCCACTTCGTGTTCCACACCCAGGGTTTTCCTTCTCCAAGCCTCAGCTGATCTCCCAATTGGAGCGAGGGGAAGGACCCTGGGTAGCAGACATCCGCAGAACCTGGGCCACCACAGGATTGCTCATTGGTGAGTGAGAGGTGCTCAACCGGCTCCCCATCTGGGGAAAAGAAATAGCAGTGGCAAAGGGGCGGGGGCGCTGCCGCTTCGGATGGAAAATTCTCTCTGGAGGCAGACATCCATCTCCAGGTGTCACAGCAGCCCTGCTGTGTGCAGCCCGTCCTCCCACCCCTGTGTGATCACTTCCTGCTCTGTGCTCACTTTGCTCCATCCTACTATGTCCTCACCTCCTGCTGGTTCATCTCTCCGCCTTGGCCTGAGGGTCACACCGCCTGGTGCTCTGTCTTTCCAGGTGAGAGGACACCGAGCACGACATCAACTTCAACGCAGAAGCATTCTGCACGACACCTCCCCGGGGCGGATCCACGAGGTGGCAAAGAGGGGCAGGCAGCAAGGTTGTCTGTGCTGCAGAGAGGCGCCCAAGGGTTGAGGCCCAGCTCGGCCACAGGGTCGCAGGGCCACACAGGTGCGGAGAAGCGGTACCTGTGCCAGCAGTGCGGGAAGGCCTTCAGCCGCAGCTCCAATCTCATCAAGCACCTCATCATCCACAGTGGCGAGAAGCCTTATGCGTGCCCCGAGTGCGGCAAGCTGTTCCGCCGCAGCTTCGCGCTCCTGGAGCACCAGCGCATCCACAGCGGCGAGAAGCCCTACGCCTGCCCTGAGTGCAGCAAGACCTTCACGCGCAGCTCCAACCTCATCAAGCACCAGGTTATCCACAGCGGCGAGTGGCCCTTCTCCTGCGGCGACTGCGGCAAGCTGTTCCGCCGCAGCTTCGCACTCCTGGAGCACGAGCGCGTGCACAGCGGCGAGCGCCCCTACGCGTGCCCCGAGTGCGGCAAGGCCTTCAGCCGCAGCTCCAACCTCATCGAGCACCAGCGCACGCACCGCGGCGACAAGCCCTACGCCTGCGGCCAGTGCGCCAAGGCCTTCAAGGGCGTCTCGCAGCTCATCCACCACCAGCGCAGCCACAGCAGCGAGCGGCCCTTCGAGTGCGGGGAGTGCGGCAAGGCCTTCCGCGGCCGTTCGGGCCTCAGCCAGCACCGGCGCGTGCACAGCGGGGAGAAGCCGTATGAGTGCAGTGACTGCGGCAAGGCCTTCAGCCGGCGCGCCAACCTCTTCAAGCACCAGGCAGTGCACGGCGCCAGGCGCCCAGCGAAGGCGAAGGCCGAGGCAGCGCGGCGGCGAGCGGGCCCCGGGAGCGCCAGTCCTGGGAGAGCAGTGGCGGCCAGTAGCCCCCCGCGGGTGAGCGCAGCCTCCAAGCCTTCCAGGCCCAGCTGCCGCTGACTCCCGGCCAGCGCACCCAGGGCACGGCAGGCCGCCGTGGGGGCCCTTCCAGGGGACGTCGAGGCTCAGCCCCCTTCAGGTGGGAAGAACGCCCTCCCAGGGCCAAGACAGCAGCAACAGCCCTGACCTCTTTGGCCATCAGAAGACCCCAGGCAGAGCCTCACCCTGAGGCTGAGAAACGCGGGAGGGACTCCGAACAGAGGAATGCACCCTTCCCCCGGGGCCGCCTGCGCTGGCCCCTCCGCCGAGGACAGTTCGGACCACCAACAGAGGCCCTCTACTCCCTCCAGAGTCCTGGGCCTGGCAACTGAGGCACAGAGACGGCACCTGGGGCGCTCGTCCCGAGCCACAGGTACTAGCGTGTGTGCACAGCCACGCGTGGAGGGATCCCTCGGATTTGCATCAGCATTGCCTGCTGCGGGTAAGGACAAGGCCGCGTGAGGCCAGTGAGGCCAGCCCGCCGGGGCACGCTGGCTTTGCGTTAGGAGGAGCGGTCCATTTCCTCCCTGGGGGTCGTTCCCCTCGCCCTAAGAGTTCCCAGGTAGAAGACACTGAAAGCACTTTAATCCTTTAAGAGCTTATATTGTGGGTGGGGGAGACTCTGAAGTTAGCACAGAAGCAAGAGGCTCCCTGAATGTGGGCACAAGATGGAGGACTGTGCCGGAAAACTGACCCCAGCTGCTTCTGGTAGGAGCAGTGCCTAGGCCCCACCGTCCCTGAGCACCGTGGTTCTAATGGCTGGCCCAGGACCCGCAGAAATGATAAGACCCGGGGACTCTCAGCATGCCCTCTCTGGGAGAGGAGCCCTTCCCTTCTGGTCACTCACATTTGAGCATTTGCAGCTAGCCACCCTGCTGGGTTCGGTTTCCACCCTGCCCCCCACTGCCTCCTGCCCCCTAGACCCCACCAGCAAAGGCCACCCTGGCCTCTCCATCCCTTGTACCCTCCCCTGCCCCACCGCCAGTGCCTGAACCTTCACACCTACCTGCACGTCCCCATCAGGCAGCCTCTCTTCCGGCTGGTGATGATTAGGAGAAAAGCCAGACGGATTAGGAATTTGCACTTAGGCGACAGAGCAAGCGCAGGAACGGACCTTGCATTGAATGTCTTCTGGGTGACATTTTGTAGGCTATTGGACGTTCTGTTGCTTTGAACGTTTTTTGTATTCAGGGATAATGTACACTGAAAATAGAGATTTTGCTGTATCAGCGTGTCAGGGAATCACTCCCTAAATAAGAGTCCCCCCAACCCTCTGAGAAGACCTCAGGCAGGAGAAAGGGGGCCACTCCAGGCCTCCCCCCGATGAGTGTGGTGGCAAGCCTGGCCCCTCTTCTCCCTACAACAGTGCAGTCCACCCTTCCTCCCCTTAGCCCTGCAGAGACAGAGCAGACCCTTCAAACGTCACTTTACTGAAAGCCAAGGGGAATTCTCAAGGAAAAGACTCAGGGCTGGCAGAGGTAGCTGCTGGCAGACCTTGTCCTAGTCCCCCAGCACTGTCCCCAAATCTGGGCCCAGGAGCTCTGCCCCTTGGTGCTCTCAGCCCAGTGTCCTGGTCAGCGGCCACCCCCTTCCAGCCCTGTCCCCTCCCAGGGAAGAGGGGGTTTGTCATCCACAAGGACCGAGGGCAGGCAGATGGTAGGTGCGGTGGACGGGGGTGTTCAAAGACAGCTGCCTCCGATCAGGAGAGTATGGGAAGACCTGAAAATGCAGGATTCCCTCAGAGAATGCTGCTTGGAGTGCCAGTCATTTCTGGACAACTCCAGAAATATTACACACACACACACACACGTGTGCACACAAGCACATATGTTTTATATATATAAATATATGGATTCTTTGATGAAAACTTCTAGAGTTCTTGTAAGCTGCTCTTCTACCGTTGCCTCCTTCAGTGGGTCCCTAGCCCCTGTCCTATGAGTGTGTTCTTGTCTACAAGCCTGCCTCATAAGCCTGCAAGTGTGTGTCATGCCTGTCCCCACGTCCTCCATGCCAAGCCCAGTGCTGTTAATCAGTAAGCATGACTGAAATGGGTCTTGTAGTCCTAGCACCTCAGACTCAGGCCTGGGACCATCATCAGCTCCAACCTTGCCTTGAAGCAACTCGAAGCATCTACAACTTTGGGTTTTCCAGAAAAAGAAGTATTAGGAATGGTGTACTTGAAGTCCCTGGTGAGGCCATTGGGAAGTCTGGGTTTTTCTGCCATGCAGACAGTCTTTGCAAGGGCTGGCATGGATCCAGAAACGCAGTCCTCGTGTGGAGCAGGTGCCCACAGTTCATTCAACTGAACCAGAAAAGAAACATATCCACGCAGTCTGGTACCCATTTCCATCACTCTAGGAAGTAAGTGGTTCCATTCCTACAAGTCAGACAGTAGCTACTTTCACTAAAGAAGAGTCGACTCCTTAGTATCATGTCATGCCGTTGGTTCTGATGCATAAGTGAACTCTATTTTTAAAGGAAGTTCCTTTTTCTCACCTTGAGACCTACACCCAAGACTGACTAGATACAGGCAGGACAAGGTACATGAGTTGTCGGCAGAAAGTGGAGTTGCCAGGAGAGAGGCTGGGCACTTGCACTGTGACTTTAGCGTGCCTGGAAAAGCTCCAGGGTCCCCAGTGCTTACTTAGATAAATGGCATTTAAAATAGTGTAGCCTTTTGTCACTGCTTGGTCTAATTTAGCTCCTCTTAATGACATTCTCACTGCAAGGTGGTCATTGCTATCATTTTCTTTGCCTGTGGCAGTTAGGTATGCCTCGTGAACTGAACAGGTATCACATGGAATCAAAGTCAGAATGTCCGAAAAGGACATTTGTGTTTTTCCTTCAATGGTGCCTTTAAATTGGGATCCCTCCCTCTTGCTGTGTGGGGAACTGGGAGGGTAGCCTACGCTGGCTTTGTGATGGACACAGCTAGAATGTAAAAGCTTAAACTATGGGGAAATTCTTGCCTGTTTTCCAGGCCTTCCTCCACCCCGCCACCCAAGAACTTTCCTGGATAACAACCTGGGACCCCTTTGCCTTTGGGCTTCTGCCCTTTGAAACTGTGAACACTTCGAGAGCCACGTAAATGCTCTGGCAGTGTCTCCATGTAACTAGTAACTTGTCTTGGCTGGATTCATTGTGAAATGGAATTGTTCCCATTTACTTTGGTTGCAAATAAGGAAGGTCTATGAGCATTGGCCTGGAAATGAGCCCTCTAGTGTAGAGAGGCTATTCTGAGGGTTTAGACTATATGGATTAGGTTCAAGGTTACAGGAGAGGCTGTGAGCCTGGGATTGCGGGAAATAGCCAGAGCTGGTGCTTGGGTGTTCTTTGGGGGGTCCTTGTGAAGGTGAGACAGAAAGGCCTCGGGGCAGCCCAGGGGTGCAGATTCCTCTGGCTGGGATCCCAGGCAGCCACCGGAGGCCACTCAGACACCATGACTCTGAGACCAGAGGGAAGGGAGGCTGCACCTGGTCCCACGTGTTCCCCAGCAAAGTGCCATATCAGTCTCCTGAGAACACAGACATGTATTTTTTTCCAGTCGTTTCTGTTCCCAGACTTCAGGCAACATGGCAGCTCCCACACTTGCCAGTGTAGTTGCAAGAGCAGCTCTGGAGACAGGAAGTGGAGGCTGAGGGACTTCTTGCAAGGGAAAGGAAGTGCTTGAGTTAGAACAGGTGGGGGAAGAAGGGAAAGTATGAGGTGTGTTCAGGGAAGCCTAGAAGGGCAGAGAGATTGTGGTAGGACAAGTATGGGCTAAAGGGTCAGTTAGAACCGGAGTGTGGAGACTCTGGGCTGCCATATGCAAAATTTGGGCTCTAACGGGTTCCTGATGAAGAGCAACTTTCCAAAAACATGAAAGAATTATTGGAAGATTGACAAAGGGAAGTTAATGTAAATTATAACTACCACTGGGTTTGAATTTACACATGGACCACCACAAATTTTATAACTGCAGTCATCTCTATGGTTGTGATGCCCATGAGAGGTTGGGCATGATGAGTACGAGGCAGCATGAGAGGGCACAGCTTTGACACAAGGCCTCCAGCCATGCGTCTCAGGGGCTCGCACTTGCCATGGGACTTGCAGCTGGTTCCATCTAATGCCAGCCCCAGTGCATCTGTCACTGTCTTCACAAAACGGGGGTCCTCCAGGAGTTCTGGACAGCTGCTCTGCTGATTCTTAGATTGCATTGGAAGTATCTTCAATTCAAGGCCTTGAACTTTTGAAAGGAGCACAGTGCCCTCCTTTTGTGTTCAGAAAGGCCAAAGTAGGTCCTTCTCCACCACTGGGCCATATTCATGTAGGAAATGGAGGCCTGCTGCAGACATGAAGGTCAGTGATTGTTTAATCTTCCTTTGACAGCTTTATGAAGGTATAATGGGCATACAAGAAACCGCACATCTTTAAAGTGTACGGTTGGAGGGTTTTTGGCATGTGTGTACACCCATGAAACCTCCCCCACAAACGACACAGTGAATTTATCCACCACTCCCAAAAGTGGCCTCATGCCCCCAGCAACCCCTTTTTCCTGCTCCTCACTGTCCCCCATCCCTACCGCAACTGCTTGGCTTGCTGTCACTAAAGACTAATTTTCATTTTCTAGAGTTCCATAGAAATGGACTCATATAGTGTATGTCTGGCCTCTTTCACTCAGCACAATTATTTTTTCATCAGGTGTTTTTATGCATATCAATACTTCATTTTTTTATTGTTGGTAGGATCCCATTGTATGGGTGGACCACAATACCTGTTGAATGCCTGTTGGACATTTGGGTTGTTACCAGGTTTTGGCCATGACAAATAAAGCTACTGTGAACATTTGTGTACCAATTTCTGCGTGGACATATGTTTTCATTTCTCTTGGATATACAGCTAGGAGTGGAATTGCTGGGTCATGTGGTAATTCTATGTTTAACTGTGTGACGAACTGCCAAGCTATTCCATAGCAGTTGCACCATTTTCTGTTCCCACCAGCAGTGTACAAGCGTACCCATATCTCCACATTGCACCAACTGATATAGTTTGGATCTGTGCCCCCACCCAGATCTCATGTTGAATTGTAATCTCCAATGTTGGAGGTGGAGTCTGGTGGGAGGTTACTGGATCATGGGGGCAGGGTTCTCACGAATGGTTTAGTACCATCCTCTTGGTAGTGTCCTCGTGATAGTGATTGAGTTCTCGCGAGATCTGGGCCTTTAAAAGTGTATGGCACCTCTCCCTTCTCTCTCTTGCTCCTCCTCTGGCAGTGTGATTTACCTGCTTCTGCTTTGACTTCCACTATGAGTAAAAGCCCCCTGAGGCTTCCCCAGAAGCAGATGCTGCCAGGCTTCCTGTACAGCCTACAAAACTATGAGCCAATTGAACCTTTTTTCTGTATAAATTACTCAGTCTCAGGTATTTCTTCATAGCAATGCAAGAACAGACTAATACATCAACACTTGTTATTGTCTGTCTTTTCATTATAGCCATTCCAGTGGGTATGAGGTGGTATTCATTGTGGTTTTGATTTGCATTTCCCTGATAACGAATGATGTTGAGCATCTTTTCATGTGCCCATTGGCCATGCATATGTCTTCCTTGAGGAAGTGTCTGTTCAAGTCTTTTCCCCATTTTTAAATGAGGTTGTTTATCTTCTTACTAAGTTGTAAGAGCTCTAGACACAAGTCCTTTTTCAGATATGTGTTTTGCAATATTTTTCTTCCAGACTCTGGCTTGCCTTTCTATTTTCATAACTGCATTTTAAAGAACAGAAGTTGTGTTATCTTGGTGTAGTCTAAGGTATAGACTTTAAAATTTTATATTTTGTGCTTTTTGTGTCATAGTTAAGAAAGCTTTGAAAAACTCAAGTCACTAAGACTATATCCAGTGCCTTCTTATAAAAACATAGACATGTTTCCTTATTGAAGTTGTGTAATCTTAGCTCTTATATTTAGGTCTATGATCCATTTGGCGTATGGTGTAAGGTGAATTCACAATTCATTTTTTTCTCTATGGATATCCAGTTTTTCTAGCACCATTTGTTGAAAAGATTATCTCTTCTCCAATTGAGTTACCTTGGCCCCTTTGTGGAAAATCAGGTGGCCACATGTGTGTGACTCTACTTCTGGACTCTTCATGGTGCCCCATCAGTCAGAACTATGGACCAAATGTTTGTGCCCCCCAAAAATTCATCTGTGGAAGCCCTGATCCCCAATGGTGGATTAGTCAATTTTCATGCCACTAATAAAGACATACTGAGACTGGGTAATTTATAAAGAAAAAGAAGTTTAATTGACTCACAGTTCCATGTGGCTAGGGAGGTCTCACAACCATGATGGAAGGCAAGGAGGAGCAAAGCCACGTCTTACATAGTGTCAGGGAAGAGAGAACTTGTGCAGGGGAACTGCCCATTATAAAACCATCAGATCTTATGAGACTTATTCACTATCAAGAGAACAGCACAGGAAAGACCCACCCCCATGATTCAATTACCTCCCACTAGGTCTCTCCTACGACATATGAGAATTGGAGGAGCTACAGTTCAAGATGAGCTTTGGGTAGGGACACAGCCAAACAATATCACATGGCATTAGGAGGTGGGGCCTTTGGGAGCTGATTAGGTTTAGAGGAGATCATGAGGGTGGGATCCTCATGATGGGATTAGTTCCCTAACAACAAGAGGAAGAGACACCAGAGCTTCCTTTCTCCACTATGTGTGAGGATATAGCAAGAAGGCAGCTGTATCCAAGCCAAAGAGAACCATCACCAAGAACCAAATCTGCTGGCACCTAGATGTTAGAATTTTAGCCTCCAGAACAGTGAGAAATAAATGCCTGTTGTTCAAGCCACCGAGGCTGTGGTATTTTGTTATAGCAGCCCTAGCAAACTGAGACAACGTCTATCTTGATGCCAATGCCACACTCTCTTGCCTACTGTAGCTTTATAACACGTCTTGAAATCAGACCATGTGAGTTCTCCAGTGCTGTTCTTCATTTTCAAAATTGTTCTGTCTATTCAAAGTTTGTCACACTTTCACATGAGTTTTAGAATACCTTGCCAATTTCTGTGAGGGAAAGAAACCCTACTGGGGTTTTTATTGGATTTCATTGAATCTATAAATCACTTGGGGGAGGATTAATATATTTAACAATATTGACCCTTTCGATCTATGAACATGGTATATCTCTCCATGTTGGGAGCCTTCTTGAATTTCTCTCAACAATGGGTTGTAGTTTCAATGTCTAGAGCTTGGATATGGGTTGCTAGAGAACCTACTGTAGTGGATTAAATAATTAGTAGATCCCTACATATGGTTATTTATTTTAAGGGTATTTTTTTCAGCCCTTCCTAATAACCCTGCATTTGTATTTAGTATTCATTTATCTAACAGATATATACTGAACGTTTAACTGTGTGCTGTGATATGAGGATGAGTATGACAGAATTAGGTGAACTTGTTTGTTTCTATGATGTTTTTGTTTAGCTCAGCCCATATTTGACAGCAGCCTTGATCATAATATAAAACAGAGTTGTTTTGTTTTGTTTTGTTTTGTTTTGTTTTGTTTTGTTTTTGAGATGAGTCTCGCTCTGTTGCCCAGGCTGGAGTGCAGTGGCACAATCTTGGCTCACTGCAACCTCCACCTCCTGAGTTCAAGCACTTCTCCTGCCTCTGCCTCCCAAATAGCTGAGAGTCCACCACCACAGGTGCCCACCACCACAGCCAGCTAATTTTGTATTTTTAGTAGAGACAGGTTTTCACCATATTGATCAGGCTGGTCTCAAACTCCTGACCTCAGGTGATCCACCTGCCTTGGCCTCCCAAAGTTCTAATTATGGACTTGAGCCACCTCACCTGGCCACCTGGCTAATTTTTTAATTATTTTTTGTAGACATGGGGTCTCACTATTTTTTGTCCAGGCTCGAAGATTTTTTAAATACTATTTTCTGGAAAAAGGCTTCTAACAGAATCTCACCAAGAATCAGATCTGCTGGCACCTTGGCCTTAGACTATTAGCCTCCAGAACTGTGAGAATGCAAATCAAATCAAAATAAGAAAGTAAGAATCAAATTGATTGTTTGTTATTTTAAATGAAAATATTCCTCGCCTACTATATAATGTATTTTCCTTCCATATTCTAGCTAGCTACATGAGGTGAGAGGAGGTAGAGAAAGACAAAGGAAGAAAGAGGAAAGCACAGGTGAGGAGAAGGAGAGCAGCTTTGCAGTGATGGAACACTCAGATCACAGGGTCTCCTCTGGTTATGGGAATGGGATGGGGAAAGAAACAAACACAGTATATCAGTTAGGAAAGTGGCCACAAATAGTAGAAAGCCTGACTATGGTGAATTAAAGAATTACAAGCTTTATTTTCTCACCTAGGGACTCTGGGGTAGCTTTCTGGCATGGGTTCAGCAGCAGAACTTTTGGCAGTACCTAGCATCTTTCTGATTTGCTTGGCTTTGCTGCATGATCACAAAATGGCTGCTGAAGCTCCAGCCATTACCTATGGATTAGGCAGAAGGAGGAAAGGGCAGAGACAGACACTCTGTCCCCTTTTATCAAGGGAGCAACAGCTTTCCCAGAAACTTGTCTGGCAGACTTCCACTTAGGTCTCAGGAGCCAGAACTACATCATGTGGCCATCCATAGCCTCAAGAGATGCTGAGAAAGTTGGAGATGGGATGGATTATCATGACCTGGGGCTGAGCCCACTGATGCCTTGAACAAAGTTGAGTTCTTATCCCCAGAGAAAAGGGTTGGGATGCAGATTGGGTGGTGTTACGGTTGAAGTCCTAACCCCCAGTACCTCAAAATGTGACCGTATTTAGAAATAGGGTCATTTGCAATGTAAAGATTTAAGATGAGGTCATATCAGCATAGGGTGTGCCCTTAATCCAGTATGGCTGCTGTCCTTACAAAGAGAGGAGAATGCCATGCAAAGGAACAGACACACAGGTAGAAGGCCATGTGAAGACTGAGACAGGGATAGAAGTGATGAGGCCATGAGCCAAGGAACGCCCCAGGCCACCAGAAGCTGGAAGAGGCAGAAGGACCCTCCCTTAGAGTCTCTGGAAGGACCAGAGCCCTGCCCACACCTAGATAACCCAAGGACCTTCAACTCTTTATGCCTGAACCCTGGGAAGCTGGAGGCAAGGGGAAGGAGGTCAGCCTTGCTCAAGCCCCTCCCACCGGCCAGCATCCTTACTGCCTTTTACAGACATGGAAACTGAGGCTTAGAGGTGAGAAGGAGTTGTCTGGGGACTCACCACTAGGCAGTGATGGATTCACGCCCAAGTTCCGGGATTCCAGCATTGCTACTCACTCCAGCCAGCAAGAGAGAGCAGCTGTGTAACTCTGCCCTCAAACTAGAGGGAATCCAGTTGCCTTTACCATTTTCCTAACTTTGCCCATGTAGGGGGATGATTCCAAAAGTTGGCCATAACCAAAGAAAATCATTTGCTTTTCTGGAAAAGATTCTGCAAAAGAAAAAGAAGCCAGAGGTTAAATCCTGCCTTGGAGTTTGGAAAGCGTTTGGTCATCTCCTCCCCACCCCGCACCGTCTAGGATCTCAGCAGGGGAGACTTTCAGGAGCTCGGAGGTTGCAGGCCTTGGAATCCTGCCACCCATGCGCTCTTCCGTCCCTTACTGACAACTGGTCACTTGGGATGCCATGCAACTTTGCTTCCTTTCTGTAAGACCAAGGGGGCTGGGTGCGGTGGCTCGCATCTATAATCGCAGCACTTTGGGAGACCAAGGCAGGCGGATCACCTGAGGTCAGGAGTTCAAGACCAGCCTGGCCAACATGGTGAAACCCCATCTCTACTAAAAATACAAAAATCAGCCAGGTGTGGTGGCACATGCCTGTAGTCCCAGCTACTTGGGAGGCTGAGGCAGGAGAATCGCTTGAACCCAGGAGACAGAGGCTTCAGTGACCTGAGATTGCGCCATTGCACTCCAGCCTGGGCAGCAAAGCAAGAGTCCATCTCAAAAAAAAAAAAGTACCACAAACCAGGTGCCTTAAAACAATGTCCTCTCTTATTGTTGTAGAGCCAGAAGACCCCTCCCTTGCCTCTCCTAGCTGCTGGTGGCCCTGGACTTCCTTGGGTTGTGGCTGCATTGCTACAATCCCAGCCTGGGTCTCATCCTCCCGCTATGTGCCTCTACACTGCGTCTCTCCTAACAACACTTGTCAATGGATTTAAAGGGACATCCGAGTATCCAGGATGAGCCTGGCTCCAGCTCTTTAATGTAATGATACCTGCAAAGACCCTTTCTCCAAAAAAGGTCACACTCACAGGGGGCAGGGATTAGGACGTGAGCACATCTTTTGGGGTCTGCCTTCAACCCAGCACAGGCAGAAACAGGCTTCGTGTGTTTGAGGCGTGTGTAGCTGGAGCCCAGTGGGCCTCCCAGGGGCAGCAGGGAGGGATAAGCGTGGCAGAGCCATGGGAAGCCATGCAGGACTCGGCGGGCATGGCAAGAAGAGCATACAGCTCGCATCTGGTGCAAGAGCTCGGACATACAGGAGCTGTCACCTCGGCTGCCACGCATTGCACATGAGCTGTGTGCCGGGCCCTGGGCATGGCCACCCTCCCAGGAACACTGGATTGTTTCCATTTTACAGATGAGGAAACTGAGGCCAGGCTGTGAGGTTATTTCTGCCAGCCACAGAGTTGGGCAGTTGGGGTGTGAAGCCTGACACCCAGGCTGTCACCATTAGCTGAGGCCTCCTCCTGATGGCTTGGGTCCCTTTCATCCTGGACCTCAAGGGAGGGGACCACAATTGTTGAGTCCTCCTCTCCACCCCACGGGACCTGGGAAAGGCCAACGGTTCTTTTGCAGGGCTTCTGGATTCCCTGGCAGGAGGGGGAATGCTGCATGTGCGGGATTTCTAGTTTGGAAGGAGACTTTGTAAACCTTTTCAATACAGCTCCCGCCAGGCTTGGAGTCCAGGGAGGTTTGTCTACAGGGCCCGGACATCTCTTTGAAATGCAAACATAAGGAAGCTAGCACCCCTAGCTCCCTCCCTTCCTGGGAGCTTAGCCTAGGTCCTGGCTCCAAGCCCTAACCACCGAGAGAAAGCTTTCATTTTCCTTTGGATACAGGCAACTCACTAGCGCAGAACTGCCATGTGGCTGACCAGGTGCACTCACGATGGACGAGGACATGCAGCAGGTCATCTTGAGCCGGGATTTGCCTGAGTAGAACAAAGGGTAGCTGGCATGCACTGCACAAAGAATGAGGCTTCCTTCTCAGCCCATGATGCCCATCATAGCAGAACTCACCATTTGCCTTCTTTCCCGCATTGTGCAGCAGGCTCCCCGGGCTAACAGGACCTCCAGTGTTCCCAGCACATGCAAGGATGGAGCGCCCAGGGAAGAGAGCGGGTCCAGAGGCAGGCGGAGCTGAGCAGAGGTCATGGATCTGGGGCTCAGGGCGAGGATCGGCATCCAGCTACCCAGGACGAGCGGGACTCGTGGAGGTCCCTGGGTGACTGCTAGCCCAGGAGGCTGCAGCTTCAGCTGGCACTGTGGCGACTGTCACACCTCACGCCACTTAAGTGCTTGCTGCCGCTTCAACAAACCCAGCTAGAGAAAAGAAGATGGAAATTGGGAGGATGCTGGCCAGCAGACAGGAAGTGAGGAGCAGGGGCAGAGGACAGACGGGTCAGCCCCTGACTGAGGAAGGCCTCCCGGAGGAGACAAAGGCCTGTCTCCACCTCAGGAGGGCTGGCTGATCTCCACTCCACACCAGATTGTCACGGACTTGCGCTCTACCTCACAAATATCCCCAAACTCCCAGGACAACAGGAGCATCTCAGAAGCTTCCAAACAGAAAGAACCAGCAACAGCAGAAACGAATCAGAGTGGGCCAGCTTCCCTGCAACTGCGGCAGCCCGTGTTTCCTCATCCCAGCCGAGCAGCACTCCCCCAGCAGGGAAGGAAAGCGGGGATCCTGGTGACCAAGCAGCTTAGCTTCGAAATGCATTTTCAAACTTGGCCTCTCCTTTCTTGCTTTGAGCCTTAACTTACCTTGAAACTCCCTGGTTCCCTCCCTTCTCACCAGACACTCCCTTGCACTCCTCACTGACCTAATTTTGTGCTTACTTAGAAGTTCCAGGGGGCTACTCTTGAGATAAACCAAGCATGAAGATCCAGCTGCGAAATTCCAGGCAGTCAGTCTACAACCTGGCCATTGTAGAGGTGACGCCAGCCTGCACTCCCGGTGGACCATGACTCGAGACAGCCAAAGGAACAAGGCACACAGACCCTCTGCCCAGCACCCCACCTGCCTGCCTCCCATTCCAAGCTCCCCTTTGCCCCTCTCCCCCGCCTAAAGCTTGACATGGTTCCTTTGAGGCTTGAGCCCAGCCAGCCTGGCCATTCGCCCACCGGCTAGCACTTGAGTAAAAGCTGCTTTCGGCCAGGAACAGTGGCTCATGCCTGTAATTGCAGCATTTTGGGAGGCCAAGGTAGGTGGGTCGCTTGAGGTTAAGAGTCCAAGGCCGGCCTGTCCAACATGGCAAAACCCCGTCTCTACAAACAAACACAAAAATTAGCCAGGCGTGATAGCACGTGCCTGTAGTCCCAGCTACCCGGGAGACTGAGGCAGGAGAATCGCCTGAACCCGGGAGGCGGAGGCTGCAGTGAGCCGAGATCGCGCCATGGCACTCCAGCCCGGGAGACGGGCTCTGTCTCAAAAAACAAACAAACAAAACAAAACAAAAGCTGCTTTCCTTTCACCACCCTTGCTTCCTGTATTCTGGCCTCCGAGCAGCAAGCGGCCGGGCTTGAGCAGGTTACATTCTGCGAACATCTGCGGGCTGCAGTAGAACAGAGGCCCCGCAGAGGAGACCTAGTGGGCAGCCGCCCTCGCCAAGTGTGCAGCTCAATGGAAATGGGTGACGAGAGAGGGGCTGCTGGGCCTCTGTAAGGATCAAGTACAGACTCGGGGGTGTTATGCACAAAGGAAATTCCGGAGAACAAAGACCAGACTATGCAATGGTCACTGGGAAGATAAAGTTGATGCGTCAACTTGGCCAGTTTACAGTACCCAGTTTTGGTCAAACACCAGTCTAGACGTGGTTGTGAGGGTGTTTTGAGATGAAATTAGTATTTAAATGAGAAGCGTGAGCACAGCACATTGTGCTCCGTGCTGTGGGTGGGCCTCACCCAATCAGTTGAAGGCCTTCAGAGAAAGTGACTGAGGTCACCCAAAGAGGAAGGAAGTCTGTCTCCAATTCCAGCCTTTGGACTCGAACTGTAACTCTTCCCTGAGTCTCCAGGGACTTGCCAACCTCCATGGCATGTGAGCTAATTCCTTAAAATATCTACACACACACACACACACAGGTGCTCACATGCACATATACACACACACACACATGATATGATATATATTGTATACATGGTGTTGATATAATGTGTATTTTTGGTGTGTTTTTTTCTTTTTTTAGATTTTTTTTTTGAGGCTGAGTCTTGCTCTGTCCCCCAGGCTCGAGTGCAGTAGCGATCTCTGCTCACTGCAACCTCCGCCTCCTGGGTTCAAGCAATTATCGTGCCTTAGCCTCCCGATAGCTGGGATTACAGGTGCACACCACCACACCCGGCTAATTTTGTTGTTTTTAGTAGAGACGGGGTTTCACCATGTTGACCAGGCTGGTCTCAAACTCCTAGCCTCAAGTGATCTGCCTGCCTCAGCCTCCCAAAGTGCTGGGATTACAGATGTGAGCCACAGTGCCTGGCTATAATATGTATTACATGTTAGTCAGTACGTATGTGTCGTGTGTACATGTGTATTAGTCACAAACACACAGCAACTAAATGCATAAAGGAAAGCAACTACTCCCGTGGAGCAGAAGGGCACAAGCTCGCTTGTTCTTGATTTTCAGTACCAATACAGACCATGAAAGCGGGGCTTCACGATCCTTCTGATTTTTTTTTTTTTTAAGAAGACAAAAATGAAAAGAAGGAGGAAAAAGAATGAAAAATAAAAAGAAAGAATAAACAAAGAAAAGCAACTAGACATGAAGGAAGACTCCAAGAAAATGCAATTACAATGGAATGTTCTAATATATTGTCACTGAATCAGACAGATAAAGTCAACAAAAAAAACAAGTAGAAATGTAAAGGAAATGGAATAGTACAATTGTCAGCTGGATTTTAGAGATATGTAGAAAAGCCCGCATCTCTGAAGGAAATGCATTCTTCAGAGTCTGCAGCATTTTTTACAGTTATTTATGCATTCGGCCTCTGTTAGCCATTGAATTGTGTCTGCCTCCCTCCTCCCCCTAAAAGAAGGTATATTACAGCCCTGACCCCTAGTACCTCAGAATGGAACCTTATTTGGGGATCTTCACAGAGATAATCAAACTAAAATGAGGTCATAGGGTGGGCTGTGATCCAATATGACTGTCATTATAAAAAGAAGAAATGTGGACACAGAGCCTTGTGCACTGGGAGAAAGGGCTGCGTGAAGATGAAGGCAGAGATTAGGAAGATGCTGCCACAAATCGAGGAACACCAGAGACGCCAGCGAAGTCCCGGAAGCTGAGGGGGGCCTGGAATAGATTCTCCCTCACAGCCCCCAGGAGGAACCCTGCCCTACCCACACCTCGGTCTCCAACTTCTGGCCTTCAGAACCGCAAACAGCCCGTTTCTGCTGTTGAAGCCCTCTAGCTTATGGTACTTTGTCATGGCATCCCTAGAGAACTCAGGGAGCCCCCAAACTACCCTAATTCGACAAGGTGATATCTTAAGCAGCACATCCTCAAATTATTATCCAATACAACTAAAATGCACAATAAAAGATTGGCTGGGTGCAGTAGCTCACGCCTGTAATCCCAGCCCTTTGGGAGGCTGAGGAGGATTGGTCACTTGAGCTCAGGAGTTTGAGACCAGCCAGGGGAACATGGAAAAACCCCACGTCTACAATAAATACAAAAGTTAGTCGACTGGTGGTGCACACCTGTAGCCCGAGCTACTTGGGAGGCTGAGGTGGAAGGATCCTTTGAGCCTGGGAGGTACGGGTTGCAGTGACCGAGGTCGTAACAGCGCACTCCAGCCTTGGTGACAGTGAGACGCTATTTCAAAAAAGAAAGATGATCCTGAAATCTTAATTACTCAGAAATAAAAAATAAACTGCACTACGTAAGCATGAGATCAAGAAGGGAATGGAAAGCAAAATTACAAGCAATCTCTAAAGCAAAACAAAGAAGAATGTTTCATGGCAAATCTGTAGGACACGGTAAAATCTGCATGTGGCTATAATAAAGTGTCAAGCTTATTGATAGATACAATGTTAACACCAAATGCATCGCTGGCCATAATGTCTTAGGCTACAGATTGAATACACACTTCAACTTGAAATACCCGAATCACTCGAAATCAAAGTTTTAAAAGATCCAGCCAGGCATGGTGGCTCATGCGTGTAATCTCAGCACTTTGGGAGGCCAAGGCTGGTGGATCACCTGAGGCCAAGAGTTCAAGACCAGCCTGGCTAACATGGCAAAACGCCATCTCTACTACAACAACAAAAGTTAGTTGAGCGCGGTGGCATGCACTTGTAATCCCAGCTATTCGGGAGGCTGAGGCAAGAGGATCACTTGAGCTCAGGAGGCAGAGGTTGCAGTGATCCAAGATCGCACCACTGCACTGCAGCCTAGGTGACGAGGGCAAAACTCTGTCTCACAAAAAAAGATTGGACAGTTCTCTTTAAACATATAATTACCTTTAAAAACTATCTATCTGTAGCTTTGGAATATGAAAACGTACAGTCGTATTCACTCAGCCAATGGTATGCCCACATATACTGCTGCTCCCTACTGAAATAGGAATGTAGCCAGGGGGTGGTATTTGTAATTTTAAAAGTTCTACACATGGAAACCAATTTGGCTCTCCTAATGGGCATAGCAAGTGGCTCTCTTTCTCACCACATGGAAGTCTGCTAGGCTAATGAACAACTGGATATCCCCAGAGGATATATTTTGAATGACCTTTTCCAGTGACCCGTGGGTGTCATTTAACGCTTGCAGCCCCGTGGAGCAGGAACTGACATGCCTGCTTCCAGAGCGTGCACTCCAACAGCACAAAAACGGATCTGACCCCGTCGTAAGAGCTCATGCAAGTTGCGATCAGCAGTAGAAGAGCCGATCCTTTTAGAAAAACTATAGAGAAACTGGGCGTTTCTCTTACAAGTCAGCTCCCCGATCAAAAAGAATGCCACAGGGTATGTCTGTAAAGTAAGAAGCCCACACTCACGGCCAGCTGCGGGCACCTCAGGTTCTTGTTCTTCCTCGGCATCTTCTTCATAGTCTTCCTCTTCAGCCTCGGGATACCGCTCTTCCCAGTCCCCCTCAGCCTGGTCTTCCATTTCCGCTTCTCCAGCAATGGGCCAGGTAAGTGAACACTCCTGAGAATCAACATCTGTAGGCTGTTGGCTTTCTGAAATCTTAAAGAAATTATCGGAAACTATTAAATTTATGTTTCAAACGTTTTCAAAACTTCGTGAAGTCTTAGCTTTTCTGTCTTGGAAAATATTGCTGATATCAATAATAACACAACAATTTTACTCCAAAAACTCAAAAGATATACTGGATAAATCTTAAAGATTAGAAAAATGTCCATGCACAAAATATAAACACAGACACACATATGCTGCCTTCCTCAGTGTTTTGATTGAAATGCCGTGCTATAAATGGATTCATGTCTATGTTGCTATTCAGCTGTAAATTTCTACAGAGCTGCAACTTAAAATAATTTATGTTCAGCATGATACCAAGTAAAAAAGGCAATTAAAGAACAAGACTTTGATTCAAAAAAAAATCTACATTTAGAGGGAAATCGCAGCCTTTGAGTGCCTTAGTTGTTCAAGATGGAAGACGGCAAAGGTTGGTTTTTATCTTAGGAAATTTTTTAAGAAAACAAAAACTAAACCAAAAGAAAATAGACAAATGGAATTAATAAAGAAAAAAACTAATATTAATGAAGCAGAAAATTTAACAGGGAGGAAAAGATAAGTCACAATCCATTTTTTTTTCTTTAAAAAAAAACAATGAAATGTATAAGTCTCTTACAACTCTTGTTGAGGACCAGGAAAACTATACATGATGAGGAATGAGAGAGGAGACATCACTACAGAGACTAAACAAATGAAAAGTATTATGTCAATCCACTTAAAACCCGAGAGGGAACTGACTATGAAAAGATTCCTAAACTACCAAGGTGTTTATGATTTTTTGAAAGCATCACCTAGTGAGATCCCACTTATGCCAAATCACAAGTGTGTGTGTGGGAGTGGTACATGTATGTGTCAGGGGAGTGTGTGTGGCACATAATTGTGTGTGTGCATGTATAGGTTGTGGGGGTGGCATATGTGATGTGGGGGGTTGCATGTGTGTGTGGTGGGGAAGTGGGGACTTGCATGTCTCCCCCCACAATTAATGTTAAAACTGAATCGCCAAGGTGACAGTAGTAGGAGGTGGGACATTTAGAAGGTGAGTAGGTCACAAAGGCCATACCACGTGAATGACATTAGTGCCCTCACAGGAGACCCCATGAGCCAGCTAGTCCTTTCCACAATTCAAGGAACCAGCCCTCGTCAGACTGTGAACCTGCTGCTGCCTTGATCGTGGCCTTTCTAGAGTCCAGAACTGTGAGCAATAGCTGTTTATAAGCCACCCAGTCTAAGGTATTATTGTTATAGGAGCCCACAGGGACTAAGTCCAAATGCAAGTAACACTTCCCAGGTCCTTGTCCCAGTTGAATCCCTTAGAAGAGGTTGACGCTCAACAGACATTAAATGGCAAATACAGCTCTAGAATGGATGGAAAGAGTGTGTACAAGTGTGTGTGCAAGAACGTCTGAGTGTATGTGCAAGTGTTTGTGCATGTGTGGTTGTGTGTGCAAGTGCGAGTGTGCTTGTGAGTATACGAGTGTGTGCACAAGTGTGCATGTGTGGGTGTGTGAAAGTGTGTGCGAGTGTGTGCAGGTATACTAGTGTGTGCAATTGTAAGTGCAGGTGTGTGCACGAGTGTGTGGTTGTGCGTGTGCAGCTATGTGTGCTCAGGTGTGCAAATGAGTACTTGAGTGTGTGGTTTTGTGTGTGAATGTGTGTGGACAAGTATGTGGGTGTGTGCAAGTGTGTGAGCATGTGTATGGAGGTGTGCAAGTGTGTGTGCAGGTGTGCACGCATGTGGTAATGTGTGTGTACGGATGTGTACGAGTGTAGGTGTGTGTGCAAGTGTGTGCATGTGCACGTATGTGTGGTGTGTGCTAGTGTGTGTGTGTCTTCATGCATGCAAGCATGTGAGTGTGCACATCTGTGAATGGGAGGTCCACGTTCACAAGCTGAGCAGCAAAAAAGCAGCATCCCCACAATATTAATGCTGCTTCTGGGGGTCTCCTACGTGAAACCTCTGCAGCTGACCGTCATCAATGCTGCCTGAATGATTTGCAACAGGCAGGGGACAGGCATCATTTACAAGAAGTGTAAATCCCGTGGCACTCCCCAGCCTTCTGCTGTGGCTTTCAGACTCTCTGTGCTCCCCACATTGTCTTCTGCATAAAGACAAGCTTAAATGCTATGGCCTTTGATTTTAGTCTTCATCCCTCTCCATGGTGAATTCCATTTTCAATAGGCTTATGTCACATGTCCCCCAGGTACACTCCTGTGATCACCACTGTGTCCCCACTAGCGGACACCCCTCGCGGCCTGATGTGGTTCATCGGTAGTGATGCCACTTGGCGAGGGGCAGGCAGCTGGCCAACGGCAAGCTGGAACAATGGAGTCGTTCGCTGGTCTGGCTCCATTGCCTCTGCAGCATCACCTTGAGTCCCGTGCAAACGAGCTCGCACACGGGGACCTCACTTCTTCCTGCTGAGTAGCACGTGCTGTGGGCGTACTGCGGCTTGTGCAACCACTCACCTGATGATGAACATTGGGGCTGTTTCCTGCTTGGGGCTACTGTGCCAAAGCCACCGTGAACACTGGAGTGTGAGTCTTTGTATGGTTACTTAATCCTTTGTCTTGGTAAATGACTAGGAGTGGAACTGTTGTCTCATATGGCAGGTGCATGTTTAACATTTTCAGACACTGCCAAAGTGTTTTCCGAAATGGTTGCCCCATTTCCCATCAGAAACGCGGGGCACTCCCAGTGCTCCACATCTTCTCCGTATTAAACCAAGACTTGGTGTGGTCAGTGGTTTTGTTTTAGCCATTCTAATAGATGTTGAACGTTCAGGAATTTTGAGAGCTAAACAAACCCTACCATTATTAAAAGTTAAATTATGTAAACTGAAAAATCATATTAAAAACAAAGGAGATACTAAAAACTCACGTCTTTAGGGGAACCCCTAAATACTGTAGGGGACCCCCAGAAACAGTATTAACCCAAAACAGAGACCCCTCCACAGAGGTGGCAACAGCCACAACCAGGCCGTCACCTGCCTGTCTGTCCCATCCTGCAGTTGAGGCCCTTCTGGCACACCCAATGAGAAGGGACCCACTTGGTGTCACCGACCCAGGAAGTCAGTGGCAAGGCCAGGGTTTTTTGTTGTTTTTTGGTTTGTGGGGGTGGGGTTGAGATAGGGTCTCGCTCTGTCACCCAGGCTGGAGCACAGTGGTGCCATCAGGGCTCACTGCAGCCTCAACTTCCCAAGCTCAAATGATCCCCCGGCCCTCGACCTCCTGAGTAGGTGGGACTACAGATGTGTGCCTACACTGCTGATTTTTATTTTTAATTTTTGTAGAGACAGGATCTTGCTGTGTTGCTCAGGTCAGTCTCAAACTCCTGGGCTCAAGCGATCCATCTGCCTCGGCCTCCCCAAAGTGCTGGGATTATAGGCATGAGCCACCATGCCCAACCAAGGCCAGGATTTTAAGGGTGCCACCTACTGGTTCCAGCTGCCCAGCTGGAGCCTGGCCAGTCAGATAAAGGGAAGCAGGCCCCTGTTTGGGCACCAGAGTATCTGAGGGTTCAGTGTCCCCCACTCCAGCTACTGTGACACTCTCCCAGGTGGATGCTCTCCTCTGGAAGCTTGGCTGTAACAAGATCTTCTGGTGACTAACCACTTTCCCAAACTAGTCCCTGTGGGACGTCCCCAGACCGCGCCCCTCCCCTCCCCCACTGCCACTGTCCTTGGCCAGGCCCATGGCTCTCCCTCCCTCCGCCAAAGGCCTCCATGCTCTGCCTCCACCCGCCTTATATGGCTCTCCTCTCCGGCCCGTTCTCCATGCAGCAGCCTGATGTGGTTTGGACGTCTGTACCCTCCAAATCTCAGGTTGAAATGAGCCCCCCAGTGTTGGAGGTGGGGCCTTGGTGGGAGGCGTTTGGGTCATGGGGTTGGATCCCTCATGAATGGCTTGGCGCCGTCCTCGCCTCCGCGAGGAGTGAGTTCTCACTGAGTTCACTCAAGACCTGGTGGTTGAAGAGTATGGCACCTCCCCGCCTCGCTCTTGCTCGCCCTTTGCCTTCTGCCTTAAGTGGAAGCTTCCTGAGGCCCCACCAGTAACAGATGCTGGCGCCTCTAAGCCAAAATAAACCTGCTGTCTTTGTAAATGACCCAGCCTCAGGAACCTCACAGCAACAGGAGAACGGCTGCGTACACAGACTTCGTCCCTCTCTTGCTCAGACCCTCTGCGGCTCCCCGCTGCCCTCAGGATCAGGCCTAGCCCAGGTGGAGGGACGGAGGTGGCCGCCGCCTGTGCTCTGGCTCCACCGTCCTACCACCATGCACGCTGCAGCGGCTCCAGTCATTCTGACCTACTTAGGGCTTCCCAGATGGCCCGGCTGGCTGGAGGCTCCGGCTTTGCTCATGTGAGTCACTCTCGGGCGTGGCCACCCCACCCCTTCTTACCTGCCCTAGCATTGGTGACAGGTCTCTCCCCACCCATGAGGAGTCCCCACAAGATTGGGAGTGCCTCAGGGTGGGGCCCCTGAGGCAGGTTAGCAGAGAACCTGAAGGGCAGCGCGGTGGCCAGAAGCTGCCCTCCCACCAAGCAGCCTCCCGGCCCTAGAGGAGACTCAGGGTGCAGGATATGCTCCTTCTAGTGTGACCCTCACAGTGCCAGCCACCCACCCCTGCTCCATGCCCCCTCAGAGCCCTCAGCATGTACACGTGCACTCCCGCATGTGGGGGCACCTCCCTTTCCCCCAGCACCCGGTTTCTTAGCATTTCACCCTGTTACCACTTCACAGAGCAGGGACAGACTTGAGGTCCCACGGCGGGCGACTGCTGCAGCTGGGCTTTGCGCCCCATCAGGTGGCTGGCTGTGTGGGCTGAAGGCCCTATCCATGGCTTCTTTGGGCCTCTGAGGCGACAATGCAGAGAGCCAGCACTCAGGGCCCACGGCCCATCAGCCCCTCAGACAGCCCAAGAGCTCTAACGTCTCCCACCCAGCTACCCACAGACCTCACTGTGGGGAGAGGCTGTAGTGGGGTGGCCCTGGAGGTCCTGCACTGGCCTCTGGCATGGCTTCCCGCCTGGCCCCTCTCAGCAGGGGGTTGGGAGCGTCCAGCCCCGAGTATCTGGCCAGCGAGTCAGAGGGTAAGCAGTTGGCAATGTTTATTGAGAAACAGCAAACTCTGCTGGGCACGCAGGCTGGCTGGGGGAGCACGGCCCTGGAAGCAGGGCCTGGGGAGGACTCCGGGCCTGTGTGGCTGGTCAGGCAGCCAGGGAAGGCCTTGCAGGTGCACAGACCTGAGGCTGCCCAGATAGAAGGAGCCGGGGGTGTTAGGGGCCGGCTGAACAGTGGACACTGGCACTGCCCATGGCACAGGGAGTGGCCCTGGTGCTTAGGCCTCTAGGCTGGGGTCCTCAGGCAGCAAGTACATAGGCTCAATGTGGGCCCACCGGCGGGCCTGCTCATCTGCCCAGGTGAGCAGCTCTGTGGCGCGGTGCAGGAAGATCAGGAGCAGGGTGTGCACATCACCCTCGGCTGAGTGCGCCGCACTCGGCTCGGCCTGGAAGTAGCGGTGGAAGAGGCTGCCCAGGCTGTAACCCTGGCAGCCCCGGGCCCGGGTGCCATGGCTGTGGGCGCGGTCCAGGCCCCGCAGGGCTGGCAGTGTGTCCAGGCAGACAGTGTCCCGGGGCAGGCGGGCACCCAGGCGCCGCAGCTCAGCACACAGCAGGGGGAAATCGTAATCAAAGCCATTGTGGGCCACAAGGCAGATAGGGCCTGCCTGGCGGCTCAGGAAGGCCTGCAGCGTCCGCACCACGGCGCCATTGAAGCCAGCCTTCCGGCACTGCGCCAGGCCCTCGCTGCTCAGGCCGGTGATCTCGCTGGCCTTGGCAGTGAAGGGGCGTTCTGGACACATGCACAGCGTGAGTTTGTCGAGGACCCGAGGCAGTACTGGGGCACCAGACTCATCGCGCTCCGGGTTCTCCAGGGAGGAGCGGTGGACAGCAAAGAGGGACAGCTCGGCAATCTCAGGCTCCACGCTGGGGAGCCCAGTGGCTTCCAGGTCCAGGAAAACAAAAGTCTCGGCCCGGGGTGCCTCTGACATGGTGATGTTCCTATGGGGATAGCGAGGTCTCAAACTGCCAGAGCAAGAGGCACAAACCCTGAGGTGAATGGGGGCCCTGCTGTGTACCACCCTCCCCCTAGTCAAAGCTCTGAGTCCTCTGGGGCTGACTTCCTGCCACCACTGACCCCAGCACCTGTGACCTTTGGCTCTGGGACCATCAGCCCCACTCCTCCCACCTACTGAAAAAAAAAACAAGCAGGCCTCGGAACACTCTGCTGCCTGCCCCCAGCCAGTCCCCAGCAAGGATTGGGAGAGGCAGCTGCAGCCCAGGGACGCTTTGGCATAGCATGCTGGGTCTCCAGCCCTCCAGCAACCGCCAGGAAGCAGGCAAGCAGCCTCCCGAAAGAGCCCATGCAGTGCCCCTGCGCTCCACCTCCCCGGCCTTGTCCCTGGCACAGGTGCTGGCCCCGAGCTGACCTCTGCCTGCCTGCCCCCAGGCTCCTGGGGCGACTGTCCTTGCCAACCCCACCTCACCAGCTTACCTGGGGCGGGCAGTGACCGGCTTCCTGGGCTTCTGGGCACCTGTCGCCACACAGGCTGCTCCAGGCGGCCTTTAATAAGCAGCCATGGCCCGCCCCCAGCTGCCTGTTGGCCAACAATGAGGCCTGGGGCCGCAGGACCTGCGCAGCCGGCTTGCTCGCCACCCCCTCGCCGCCCCCTGAATAGCTCACAGCCACTGGGACACACGCCCCGTGTTTACAGATTAGGAAGCAGGCCCTGGGCCACATGCAGGCTCCGGAGCTGGTCACAGGCACAGGGAGGAAGCTGGAGCAGTGTGGAAGGCCGTATCCTCCACCCAGCCCGGCTGTGGCTCCCCCACGCTGGGGCCAGTCACACAAAGGCAACAGGTCCTGTGTGCCAGCCCTCAGTCTCCCATCACTGGAAATGTTGTGCCTCTCTTGGGGATGAAGAGAGCTCTGCAGTGGGAACGAGGTGCCCACACATGCCATGCTCCCCAAAAACCTAGGGATGGGGCAGCCTCCTCACACCTTGCAGGCTCACTTCCCACCGCAAGGGGGAGATGCTATCTGCTTTAAGGGCATCATGACCCATCATGTCTACTGTGTACCCAGCATAGGCTGCTGGGAAGGAAGGGAGGTGGGCCTGGCCGGGGAGCTGAGCTGATGCTCATTAAGGGGTGGGCAGGAAGGGTCAGGACTACAGGAGGAGTGAAGCCCAGCCCCTGAGACCCCAGGCTCAGGGACCTGCCCTACCCATACCATTCCAGGGAAAGGACACCAGGACCTTCCTGATCCAGGGAGCCGTGGCAGCCCGAGGACCGCATTCTAGAGCAACGCACTCCAGCCCTTGGTGGTGGGTGCACTGCAGGGCCAGCCCTCTCCTGGGGGCACCGAGAGGTAACCAAGAGGAGTCCCTTGGCCCGTAAAGCTGGTGGTGCACCTGACCATGGTGACCACAGGCGTGCCTGGCCTCCCACCTCACAGTGGTGGCTGGGAATGCCTCAGGCTACTGGGCTGCAGGGGGTCTGGCGCCTGGCTCCTCCTGGCCTCCTTGCCATGTGTGCACATGGGGACCTTGGGGAAGCAGTTGGTGCCAGGAGGGAGCAGGGTGGGGGGGGCAGCAGCAGGTGCAACAATGGGCCCAAGGAGGCAGAGGCCCCAACCAGTCGTGCCTGTTCCGGTGCTCGGAGGGAGGGAGGCAGCCGTGACAGGCACACTGCTCAGAGAGATACTGGGTCACCCTGGGAAGCCCAGACAGCAGCTTCCTGGACAACCAGTCAGGCTGAATTCCCCCGCCCAGAGCTGAGCGCCGGGGCGGGAGGAGGAGGAAACAGGTACCACGCGCAGGATCCAGGTGCACTCAAGGAGGGTGGCAGAGGGGTGAGTCTTGCGCAGGACCCTGAGGCCAGTCGGGGGAAGCAGCGGTGGGGGTCTCTGCTCACACGCAGCGGGCAACAGCCAGGAGGAGTGAGCGATGGGAGAGGCTGCAGCCCAGGCCCACCACGATGACGGGATCACCTGAGCACCTTAGGACAGAAGGGAGGAAACAGACACACAGCTACAGAAGCAGAAAGCACGCTGGAGGCCACTGCTTAGGAACTGAGACTTTCTTTGTGTCTGAATCAAACCACCCATCTGTCTCTCCCTCCCCAACGGGGCCAAAGGTGCCTGCCGAGAGCACAACATGGGGCTGCAAGGGCTTCTGCTGCCACGCTCATCCCTCCTCGGCCGGCCTGCTCT
Source organism: Plecturocebus donacophilus (assembly GCA_004027715.1). Lineage (NCBI taxonomy): Eukaryota > Metazoa > Chordata > Mammalia > Primates > Pitheciidae > Plecturocebus > Plecturocebus donacophilus. The sequence goes on from PVKP010020645.1 coordinate 35,426, forward strand.
CAGGAGAGGGCTTCCTGCCCCCACTATCCTGTGTTTTCACGTGGGCCATCACTGAAGACTGTATTTCTCCAGTATTTCATTCATCTTGGCAGCTGCAGAGGAGAGAAAAGATGCCAACAGGAAAGTGAGCCTGGCGGAGAGGTAAGGGGCCTCCTGCCTGCCACCCGGGCTACACGTCCTCCTCAGCTGGTCTTCCCTGGGCCCCAGGCACCGCCAGGACAGCAGAGAAGGGACAGGCACTGCCAAGCTGGGAGCTGCTCAGGCTCTGTGGGGGCCAGGCCGGCAGCTTGGGAGCCCCGGGCTGGGTCATACCGACTGCAGCACAGGTCCGAGGCCCAGGCCAGGGTCTGCTGACCCGGCTGTGCAGCTGTGCCCCCGCCCACCTGCCCCTACCCCGAGCCCCACGGGGCAGCACATGGCATACAGTAAGGAGGCACACTCAGTACTAACCAGATGGCTAACACTGCACACAGAACAAACCCCATCACACAGACAGCCCTCAGGCCTGGGCTCCCCAGACCAGTGGCGACCATGGTGGCTGCACTGCACCTTATCTGCTATAACCACATCCACCTCTCAGGTGGCAACCCCAGACCATGGCCATCATCCCCCTCCAGCAGGCAGAGGAGGAGGACACAGCCCCTCAGTTTCCCTGCCTGTCTGCTCCCCATCCGTGACCCCACTGCCAGCTGTGCTTTGCCTTTCACATGCTGAGGTCATTAGCATTGACATTAGGTGCTGTGAAGCCTGCATTTGTCATCCTCTGCCCATCCCGAGGGTGACTCTGAAGCTCAGGAATCATGTGTGGCTCAGGGTGACACGGAGCTGACTGTGCTCAGCCTACCCGGAATGGCACCCCGGGACCCTGCCCGCTTGCATCAGCTTCCAGTGGCGTCCCAGTTGAGGGCGCTCTGCCGCCATGCACACTACTCTGGACTGCGCTTCTCCTCGTGTGGCCCTGCGCTTCTGCAACCGTCTAGGCCCCCGCTGCAGCCTCCTGCTCCGCCCTCGCTCTTGGCGCTTGTCAGGCAACATGCCGGGCCCCGGCTGCTCCTCTGAGGCCCCAGCCCTTGGCCCCTGTACTCTGGACGGCAGGAGGTGGGTCCCATCCGTCCGTGCTCGGCACCTGTACTCGCCTGCCTTGTCCTGTGGACCTGCCGCCTCCTCCAGAGCCCTGCCCTCAATCTCGCCCACCCCCTGCCCTGGAGGCCCTGTGGCTGGCTGGGGCCTGCGCGATGCTGATCTCCACGCTGCTTTTTCTGTCTCTTTTCTCTCTTCTTAGAGATTCCAGCCTCAGTTCATTTCTAGTCTCCCCATTGCTGGGTTTTCACAGCTGTCCAGGCATGTCTGCAAGTCGCACTGAGTGAATTCAGTGGTGCCAGGAAGTCCGTTGGGGCTAATTTCCTGCTCACCCAGGGCTTCCTCCTCTCCTGCACAGGGCTGTTTTCAATCCGCCGGCGCTGGGGAGAGGAGCTGGGGGCTGCTGCACTGCCCCTGCTCTGTTGTGGTGGAGTGGCCCGCTGCCCATGGGGTCTCTCTCCAGAGGACAGTTTGAAGGAGTTCCATGGAGGCGAGGCAGGGATCAGCTCTTGCCCCATGGAACCTCAGAGGCCAGGAAAAGGGAAAAGGTAGGCTTTACCCGGGCTGCTGCCAACCACATCAGCCTCATCAGGAGCAAAACTGGGAGCCACTCAGGCTCCGTGGGGGTCAGCTCTTCATGAGGCTGGAAGCTGGGTTTGCTTATTCATTTCCATCATTTTCTTCAGAGAAGAGCAGGCTAGGGTTTCACTGGGGTCACCACCCCGTGCAGGTGGCCCTCTCCAGACCTGCTTCACCTGAGCCCTCTGCTTCCATCTGCCCCACTGCCCCGCCCCCAGCACCCCACTGCCCCTTGCACTGTCCCCTCGGCTGCCACTTTCCCCGCCTGCTCCCTGTCTACCTCCCAGGGTCGATGGCACCTCTCCAATGTTGGTGCCCTCAACTCTCCTGCCCCATTCTTGCGCTGACAGCACTGCTTCGGTCTCTAAATACATTGATGCTTTCATGTCCCTGGGGGCCAAATGGGACTTCAGGCCCATCAGATTGAGATGGCGACTCCCAGTGTGTGGTGCTGACCCACAGTGCCAAGGCCCTGCCAACTCACACGAGACCACACCCTGGCATGAGCCCAGCAGGCACGCTGGTCGCTCCTCACTTCAGAGCTGATGCCACGCCTCCGACAGAGCCTGGCTGCAGGCATGCAGATTGCAGGGAGGGGAAACAGCACAGAAACACAGGCCTTCCACAGCGGGAGGAGGGCCATCAAGACCAGAGCCCTCAAGGGGCCACATGGGAAATGGAACAAGTAAAGAATCATCCCAAGCGGCCTTTGGCATGGATTTGATGCTGACCCTTTCTCTGGTGTGTGTAGAGTCTAAGAATTCATCTCAAGCCAAATCAGGATGCTGCATTGATGAAAGCTGAGTCAAGAGCCCCAAGAGAGGCCAGTGCCCACCCTGGGCCTGCTCCCCTCACATCTCTCCAGACCCCCAAGGCGGCCGGGGCTCAAGGCTGAGCAGACGCTTCCCTGTACGCAGCGCACTGCCCAGTTCACACAGCTTGGATGTACAGAGTGCATTTCTGGTAAAAACAGATGCTACACTGATCTTAGCCCAGAAGCAATAAGGGGCCCTTCTGCAAGGCAAGACCTGCCACCAGTCCTATAGTGTCACAGTCACAGGTGAGATGACACACTGTTAAGAGTACCAATGATCAGTATTACGGGAATGATGGCATGGATTATAAGCAGTTTATTAACAGCAATTATAAAAACTGGGGAGAGAGTCGTAGTGACAGTGGTGATTAGGATCCATGCTATGATACATTTTTAAGTGGAGGGTTCTGTTGAAGTTCCATCAGCAAGAAGAGGCTTCTCAGTGCCCAGTATACACAGGGCAGATATGTGATGAGGCCAAGAGCAGTGAGAAGCCTGGCTCTCCAGGTAGACAGCTGGCTGGAGGTTTCATCCAAAGATAGTCTCCAAAAGGAGGGCTAGGGGACCTGAAGCCACTGCTTAGAGGTGCAACCGTGGAAAACACTGACAGCAAATGCTTTAGCTGCAGCTGCCTGAGGCAGTGCATCAGAGCTGGGGCAAACAAGACACTAGAAAAGCTCAGGAGGAGGGGCTGGAGAATCAGATGTACACAGAGGCTCTGGAAAGCTCTGGCACAGTCCTGGGAATCTGGAAGACCACGTGCATGCACAGGGCTGTGAAAATGCCCGAGAGAGACTGGAGAAGGCCCTGAGCTCTCACCTCTGACTGACGTTGAGGCTCTGAGCAAGCAAGATGTGAAGGAGAAAGAGCTGTGAACTGCCTGGCTAAGTGTTGAAAAACAAGAATGTACACATCTACAAAGTTCAAAAAGCTCCCAGTGGAATAAATTCACAGTGATTCACACAAAAACACACTGGAATCAAACTGTCCAAAGCAAGGGACCAACAGAATTTTGAAAAGAAAGTAAAGAGACTCATACATCAGCTGGCTTCACATCAGAAGCTATGGCAGCCAGGGGACACTGGAATGACACATTCAAAGTACAAAAGAATTCTATATCCAGCAAAACTAGCCTTTAAAGATGAAGGAGAAATGAAGACATTCCCAGATAAACAAAAAATGAGGAAGTTCATCACTAGTGAGCCTTCCCTACAGGAAATACTAAAGGTAGGCACCCCCACCGACTGAAATGAAAGAACACTAGATAGTAACATAAATCGACATGAAGAAATAAAGAACTCTAATAAATGCAACAACATCAATAAATACAAAAATGTGTTCAAATGTATTTTTGTGATTATTTTCTCCTAATTTATGAAGCAATTGCACAAAGCAATGACTATGTAGCTGTCTTGATGGGCATATAATATCTAAAGTTGCATTTTGTGTAAAAGAATAGCACAAAGGAGGTAAAAAGGAATGAAGCTTAATACAGCTTCATTCTAATGAGTAGTTTTTGTATACAACTGAAATTAACTTGGTCATACACTATCTTCAGTTAGGATGCTAAATGCAATTCTAAGGGCAACCACTTAAAAATAACTTTAGGAAAAAGTCGTAAAGAAACAAGGGAATTAAAACAGTGTACCCAAAAATATCTAACACTAACATATTTTGCTTTAATAGGAGAAAGTTTTTGTATACTCCTCAATTTAATTTGGTACTAGCTGTTTTCAGTTAGGATACTAACTATAATTCTAAGGCAATCACAAAAAATAACTTTAAAAAACAGAGTTAAAAAGGCTGGGTGTGATGGTTCATGCCTATAATCCCAGCACTTTGGGAGGCCAAGGGGGATGGATCACCTAAAGTTAGGATTCAAGATCAGCCTGGTCAACATGGCGAAACCCCATCTCTACTTAAAAGTACAAAAATTAGAGAGACATCCAAGATGGCCGACTAGCAACAGCTCAGGAATGTAGCTCCCAGTGAAAGCACAGAGAACGAGTGGATGCCGCACTTTCCGACGAGTTTTTGTTGCCCACAGACCGGGAGATTCCCGGCGGAGAAGCCACGCGGGTCGCCGGCGCGACTCTTTTGGCCGGCGCGGCGCTTCTCGGTGCGGAGCGTTCGGGCTCGGCTGGTCCCATCCCCACAAGGAGAACAACAATTGGAAGTGCTGAGGACTGAGAAGCACAGCTGAACCCGGGAAGGCCCAGCTCTGTGGGGAAGGGGCGCCCCCCAAAGGAAAACTAAGAAACAGAAAAAACTTCATCACCAACAAGCCGGACGTCCACTGAGAGACCCAATCTGAAAGTCGGCAATTACAAAGATGACAGGTGGATAAATCCACAAAAATGGGAAGAAAACAGTGCAAAAAGGCTGAGAACACCCGAAATCAGAATGCCTCTCCTCCTACAGGGGATCGCAGCTCCTCATCAGCAAGAGAACAAGGCTTGATGGAGGATGAGTGTGATGAACTCACAGAATCAGGCTTCAGAAGGTGGATAATAAGAATCTTCTGTGAGCTAAA
>PVKP010020646.1:0-40434 GCA_004027715.1 Plecturocebus donacophilus
CTGATGAGGAGCTGCGATCCCCTGTAGGAGGAGAGGCATTCTGATTTCGGGTGTTCTCAGCCTTTTTGCACTGGTTTCTTCCCATTTTTGTGGATTTATCCACCTGTCGTCTTTGTAATTGCCGACTTTCAGATTGGGTCTCTGAGTGGACGTCCGGCTTGTTGGTGATGAAGTTTTTTCTGTTTCTTAGTTTTGCTTCAGGGGGCGCTCCTTCCCCACAGAGCTGGGCCTTCCCGGGTTCAGCTGTGCTTGTTCTCAGCCTCAGCCCTTCCAATTGCTGTTCTCCTTGTGGGGATGGGACCAGCGGAGCCTTTGGGCACCCAGTCCCATACACTCCCCACCGAGAAGCACCCCGCCGGCCAAAAGAGTCGCGCTGGCGACCCAGGTGGCTCCTTCGCTGGGAATCTCCCAGTCTGTGGGCATCAAAAATTCATCTGCAATTGTGGCATCCACTCGCTCTCTGCGCTTTCACTGGGAGCTACAATCCTGAGCTGCTGCTATGCGGCCATCTTGGATCTCTCTCCCTCATATTATTTTTGAGCCAAGCTTTTAAAATGCATTATACATGGATATGCCTTTTCTCTGGATAGAATTTGACTTTCTTTAGTAATTCAGAGTCATCACTATGAACACTGATTATTACACTGTATACGGCAATGAGCTCGGAGACTACTGAGAAATGAAGGGCAGTCAAGCCCCAGATGGATGTGGTTTTTCCATTACGTTTGCTTTTTATAGTGCTTCTGTTTCCTCCCTTGCTATTATGGTTATCAGCTCTCACTTCTCACTGTTGTAGGTGGGCCTGCCTCTAGAAACATTTCTATCTCCTTCTAATTTTCTGTTTCTATGTGCTGAACATCTCGAATTTGTGTAAAATAAGCTTCAGAAGCAGACCCTGAAACAAACATCGGTGTGAAAGTCAATTACAGGAAAATGTTCTCCAAGAAAACCCACAGGGTAGTGGGGTATGAGATTAGAAGGCAAGGAAGCAAAGCAAGGGTGAGACATCAAGCAAAGCCCTGTGGAAACTCAGGAAAGGGCAACGTTGGCTCAGGCCTGTGGGGAATTTGGGACAGAGTATGTCCCATCTAAATGTTGTCCCAATTAGGACAAAGAGAAATGAGTCACTGGTTAAGGACAGCTGCTGGTGGGAAGTAAATTTCCAAGTACTTTTTGGCTTTCTCTTCAAGCAGGCAAAGTATGCTCCAGCAGCCCAAGAGCAGCCCTCCAACAGAGACATAGCTGCTGGATGTTGGGAGTATCTGTGTGCAAGAAAATGGAAAAGAGATATGAGAGGATATAGAAGGAACACTGACAGTACCTGCTACCATTCTCCTAAGAATAAAGTTTAGATGTTTAAGACCATGGAGTTTTATAGTGACTGGCATGGTAGATAAAAAGAGTTAGGCAAAATTTGGTTTGAAATCCTCACTGCAAATTGATAATATATGCCCCGCTGGGCATTGTGGCTCACACCTGTAATCCTAGTATTTTGGGAGGCCGAGGTGGGTGTATCTCTTGAGATCAGGGGTTCACGACCAGCCTGGTCAACATGGTAAAACCCCATCTCTATTAAAAATGCAAAAATTAGCCTGGCATGATGGTATGCACATGTAATCCCAGCTACTCAGGAGGCTGAGGCATGAGAATTGTTTGACCCAGGAGACGAAGGTTGTGGTGAGTTGAGATTGCGCCACTGCACTTCAGCCTGGGTGACAGAGAGAGACTTCATCTTTAAAAAAAAAAAAAGAAAATATATGTCTATATAAAACTTTGCATATGAATATTCATAGCAGCATTACTAATAATAGACAAAAAGCAGAAACAACACAAACACCTATCAACTGATAAATGGATAAACAAAGTGGGTACATCCATAGAATGGAATATTATTTGGTAATAAAAAGGAATGTAGTACTGATACATGCTATGGTATGGATGAATCACTCCTGATCTCAGGTGATCTACCTGCCTCAGCCTCCTAAGGTGCTGGAATTACAGGCGTGAGCCACCACACCTGGCCTGTATACTTTAAAACAATAAAAGCCTCATTGTTCTGCTGGACTATTTCCTGCTCTCTCTCCTACTATGCTTTTTTTTTTTTTTGCTTGTTTTTTATTATTTTTTCATCTACCTCATATCCTTTACTTCCTTCCTTATCCACACGAGTCCATGGTCCCTATTATAACCACTCCCTTCCCATTTTTCCCTCCATCATACTGCCTGGCAAAACTCAACCCAGCTTAAATACAGTTCTCCACCTATTCCATACCTGTATCTGCTGTTGAATGCGGCTGGTAAAAACATGCAATGCCAACATGACTACTAACCTCAAGGAGACCATTAAGTACTGCTAATGCATTATACTAATCTATTCACTCTCCTACTCTATTAGATATCTTATTTCACATCTCATCCTTCCTCTTCAAACTTCCATCCTCCTCATTCTCACTGTCTTTAATCAGAGAAAATAAAAATAATCAGGAGAGCACTTCCTTGTGCTCCATCTTTACACATGGCACCCTCCCACCTGTTTTCCTATTTTCTACCTTCCCCTCTGTTATGAAGGAACAACCCAAGGGCCTAAGGTCAGCCTCTCCCAGCCATAAGGTCCCATTCCTTTTCATCTACTCAAGGACACTGTGCTAACATTGTACCCTCTCTTTCTGCTAACATCATTGTGCGTCTCCCAAAATTGAGTCTTTCTTATTATTAATACAACAAACATGTTATAATATAGCCAATCAAAAAAGCAAAAACAAACAAGCCCCTCTAGACTCCAGATCCTTCCCTACTCCTTCCCAAGCTACAGATCCATTTTTCTGCTGCCCTTCCAGGAAAACCTGCTCCTACAGGAAAGACTTTGTCTCTAATTTCTCTGTTCCCAGTCTCTCTCTCTCTCTCATTTCTTGGCCTAATTCTTTTAATCTGAAAAATTCTGATCCTATAAAAAAGGTTAAAAGAATAAATACTATATTCTTCACCTAAACTCATCAATTATTTACAATAATTATCATTTTGTCACACTTGCCTTCTTTCATCCTTTCTATACATACCTATAAACATATACACCAAACTCTTTTAGGGGAGGCTGAACTCCTCCCCGAAGTTGCAGACATTATGACACTTCCCCACTTTGCTTCTCTAGGAACAAGGATATCCTCCTCATAATCCAATACATTATCACACCTACGAAACTGTAACACTGATTTAATATCATTATTTAATATGTAGTCCATATTTCAGTTTTCCTAATTATCCCCAAAATGTCTTTTACAGCAGTATTTTTGTTTTCTTGATATAGGATCTAACTAAAGTTCATGCTGCTCTTGGTTGTCTCTTCAATTTCCCTTACAATTCCCCCTGGCTTTTGCCTGCCATGACACTGACATTTTTAGAGTCCATGTCAGCTCTCTTGTAGAATATTCCATGTTCTTGATTTATCTGACTGTTTCTTCATGATTAGATATAGGTTAAACTTTTTTATTTTTGGACAAGATTATTACAGAGGTGATGCTGTAGACATCATATCCAATGCACATGTCAGTTTGTCTAACCGTCATGCTACATTTGATCATTTGGTTAAGATGATGCATTCCAGATCTTGCCATTGTAAAGCTACTCATTCCTTCTGTCACATATTAAGTAAAATGTGAGATGAGACTTTCAGATCATGTGAATAAGCTCCCCCTCAGTGGCCTTTCACCTAATAGATTTTAGCATCTATTGATGACTTGCCTGAATACACTAGAGGAGGCAGAATAATCATGCCATCCACATTAATTTTGCCCATATTGTTCTTGAAGAACTTTCCCTCTCACCCCATATTTTTTGTTTGTTTGATCCCAGCCCTGGTCTGGTCCATTTTTGTGAGGAATGGTATTTATTTATTTACTTACTTACTAAGACAAACAAAGGGTCTTGTCTTGTTGCCCAGGCTGGAGGGCAGTGGCATGATCACAGCTCACTACAGCGTTGATCTCTTGGGCTCAAGTGATCCTCCTGACTCAGCCTCTGAAATAGCTACAGGTATACACCACCACACCTAGCTAATTTTTAATTTTTTGTAGAGATTGAATTTCACAATGTTGTCCAGGCTGGGCTAGAAGTCCTGGACTCAAGCAATCCTCCTGCCTGGGCCTCCCAAAATGCTGGGATTACAGAAGTAAGTCACTGTACCTGACCTGGGAATAGTATTTTAAAACCATGATCTGTGTGTTCATGGTGCTATTGTTGCTGAGTTCTTCCTACAAATCATTTTGTACCAGTTCACAGAAATTGTCTTCATTCTTTTCTATGATTAAATAGTATTCCACTGTAAAGATGTATGATAGTCTATTCAACCAGCTTCCCATGGGTAAGCATTTAGATTATTTACAATGCTTATAATTATTACACATAATGTCACATAAATACTATTATGCTCATGTTGTTTCATGTTTGTGGAGTACCTTCATGTAAATTCCAATACAACTCACATTCTCTCCTGAAACCATTATAACCCATTTTGCCCTTATTAACTCTTGTTATAGTCACTGATGACCAACATGTTGCTAAAGCCAAAGGTCAATTATCCTCGTCTTACTTGCCCTCTCAGCAGCATCTGATACAGTCAACTGTTCCTAACTTCTTAAAATACTTTTTTTTTTTGCTTGGCTTCCAGCATACCATTCTCTCTGCCCATTCCCAAAACTTAGCCTAGATCTCTGTCTCTGTCTCTGTCTGTCTCTCTCTCTCTCACTCAATCTCTCTGAAGTTCTGCTCATATTTCCATCTCTTACTTGACATCTGATTTTGCTATAAAACATATCTTAAACCCAACGTGTGGAAAACCAAACCCTTAATTTTCCCTCCAGGTCAGCATCTTTCACAGTTTTCCCATCTCTGTAAATGGCAACCCCATCTTTACAGATGCTCAGGTTAAAAATCTTGGAATAGGCTGGGGGTGGTAGCTCACACCTATAATCCCAGTGCTTTGGGAGGCCAAGATGGGAGGATCACTTGAGGCCAAAAAGTCTGAGACCAGCCGAGGCAACATAGCAAAACCGCATCTCTACAAAAGATTTAAAAATCAGGCAGTTGTGGCGGCACACACCTGTAGTACTAGTGATTCAGGAGGCTAAGGCAGGAGATCACTTGAGCCTAGGTATTTGAGGTTACATTGATCTGTGACTGTACCACTAAACTCTAGCCTGGAGAACAGAGTGAGACCCTGTCTCAAAAACAAAACAAAACAAACAAACAAAACCCAAACCTTGGAATAATATTTGACTTCTCTCTTTCTCTTAATTCATCGAATCCAAATTCATTGGCAAATTCCATTAGCTCTAATTTCAAAATACATATAGAATTGGACTCTTTTATACCATCTCTACCACTGTTCTCATCCAATTTAACATCTTCTTTGTCTAGATGAATTTTTTTTTTTTTTAGACAGAGTCTTGCTCTGTTGCCCAGGATGGAGTGCAATGGTGCAATTTCAAGTCACTGCAACCTCCGCCTCCCAGGTTCAAGCGATTCTCCTGCCTCAGCCTCCCAAGTAGCTGGATTATAGGCGCCTGCCACCACATCTGGTGAATTTTTGTATTTTTAGTAGAGACAGGGTTTTACCACGTTGGCCAGGCTAGTCTCGATCTCTTAACCTCGTGATCTGCCTTCCTCAGTCTCCCACAGTGCTGGGATTACAGATGTGAGCCACTGCCCGGCCTGTCTAGATGAATTTAATAAATTCTTAAATGATCTCCAGTTTGCCACCCACACCCCCAGGCTATTCCCAATACAACAACTAGAATGACCTTTTAAAACAGAAGTTAGATCCCTCAACTCTCCTACTTAGTACTTTCTAGTGGCTTCCCTTTTAATTTAGGATGAAAGCTGAAGCCCTTACAGTGGTCCTCAAGTCCTTATGCAATCTGGCTTGTCTCCTCTCAGCTCTGCTCTTCTCATCTCTCACTGGTTATTCCTTAAGCCTGCCAGGCACACTCCCAGTTCAGATTTTTGTACCCAGCTGTTTCCTTTGCCTAAAAGTACTATTTTCCCCAGACAGTCACATGATTTCTTCTTTACCTCCTTGGGATCTTCAGTTTACATTTGGAAAAACTGTACAGAACAGAAGAGATACAGGGATATAACAATTTCTTAACCAGCTTTCAATAAGTTTTCCTTACTTTAGTATCACCCCTTCACCTCCAGTATCCAGAGCCCTGAGAAATCTGCAATATAAACTGGGTTGGTTCTCAGTTTTCCCCATTACTCAAATTTTATAATTAGGTTAATTTTAGGTTTGCCAATTGCCGCTCATTCATCTGTTTTCCAACTTCCAAAAATGTATGGCTGTTTTCTCCTATTTTATCCACTCCATTCTGTGGGCTTACTTAAAAAACAAAAACAAAAAACTCTACCATAGTTTGCCAGGCATGGTGGCTCACACCTGTAATCCCAGCACTTTGGGAGGCAGAGGTGGGTGGATCATTTGAGGTCAGGAGTTCGAGACCAGCCTGGCCAACACAGTGAAACCCTGTCTCTGCTAAAAACACACACACAAAAATTAGCTGGATGTGATGGCACATGTCTGTAATCCTAGCTACTTGGGAGGCTGAGGCAGGAGAACTGCTTGAACCCAGGAGGTGGAGGTTGCAGTGAGGCGAGATTGCACCACTGCACACCAGCCTGTACTCTGTTTAAAAACAACAACAAACACTTCTTTACTATAGTTTTAGTTGAGGTTTGATAGGGAGCAAAATGTGACATATACATTATTCTGGCATAGGAACATGGACATTTTAAATTCATTTCATTTTCAAATATATATACTACAATGCACTTTTATTTTTTTTTTAAGACAGAGTCTCCGTCTGACACCCAGGCTGGAGTGTGATGCTGCAATCTCAGCTCACTGCAACATCTGCAATCTCAGCTCACTGCAACATCTGCCTCCCAGGTTCAATCTTGGCCTCCTGCCTCACCCTTTTGAGTAGCTGAGATTATAGGCATGCACCACCACGCCTGGCTAATTTTTGTATTTTTAGTAGAGATGGGGTTTGACCATGTTGGCCAGGCTGGTCTCGAACTCCTGACCTCAAGTGATCCCAACCGCCTTGGCCTCCCAAAGTGCTGGGATTACAGGTGTGAGCCATCATACCTGGCCAAGGTACTTTTAGAAGGGCAAAATGTTTTATAAAAAACAAACAAGGGGCTGGGTGCAGTGGCTCATGCTTGTAATCCTAGCACTTCGGGACAGCAAAGAGGGTGGATCACGAAGTCAGGAGTTTGAGATCAGCCTGGCCAATATGGTGAAACCCCGGCTCTACTAAAAATAAATTAGCCAGGCGTGGTGGCAGGTGCCTGTAGTCCCAGCTACTTGGGAGGCTGAGGTAGGAGAATAGCTTGAACCCGGAAAGTGCAGGTTGCAGTGAGCAGAGATCATGCCACTGCACTCCAGCCTGGCGACAGAGCGAGACGCTGTCTCAAAAACCAAAAAAAAAAAACCTAAAAACAAAAACAAGGGCCAGGTGCAGTGCCTCACGCCAGTAATCCCAGCACTTTGGGAGGCCAAGGTGAGTAGATCACTAGAGGTCAGGAGTTTGAGACCAGCCTGACCAACATGGTGAAACCCCATCTATACTAAATATACAAAAATTAGCCAGTCATGGGGATGAGTGCCTGTAATCCCAGCCACCTGGGAGGCTGAGGCAGGAGAATTGCTTGAACCAGGAAGGTGGACGTTATAGGGAGATGAGATTGTGCCACTGTACTCCAGCCTGGGCAACAGAGTGAGACTCCATTTAAAGAATGAAAACAAAACCAAAAACAAACAAAAAAGAAGTACTATAAATTTTAAAAAGACTTAAAAATAAAAAATGTGAAAGCAGTTCTGAGTACTTGTTTACTTTATTATTATTATCATTATTATTATTGGAGACAGGCAGGGTCTCACTCTGTTGCCCTGGCTGGAGTGGAGTGGTGCAACTATAGCTCACTGTAACCTTGACCTCTTAGGCTCAAGTGATCCTCCCACCTTGGCCTCCTGAATAGTTAGGACTATAGGCATGTGCCACCATGCCTGGCTAATTTTTAATGTTTTGGAGAGATGGGGGTTTTGGTATGTTGAAAGTCTTGAACTTGTAGGCTGGTCTTGAACTCCTGGACTCAAGCAATCCTCCCACCTGGGCTTCCCAAAGTGCTGGGATTACAGGCATGAGCCACCAGGCCCAGCCTATTCTATTCTTATTTTTCATATGTTACACATATACTGTATTCTTTTTTTTTTTTTTATGTATTCAGTATTTAATAAAAACAGCATGCTATCATTGAATCCATTTGTATTCTTTGTGATAGTTCCAATTCATTTGATGGTATGACATCATCAATATTTTTGAAACAGCAGAACTCTATTCTTCATTAAAAAAAAAAAGGCAACCAAGTTCCATTTATTACAAATATCATTCCAGGATACTCTTTTAAAATCTAAAGTACCCAAGGAACTATAACTATACAAAAATAAATAAAGCAGTCCAGGCATGATGGCTCATGCCTGTAATCCCAACATTTTGAGAGGCTACCGCAGGAGGATCGCTTGACCCCAAGAGTTCAAGACCAGCTGGGGCAACACATTGGGACTCTATCTCTACAAAAAACTTAAATATTAGCTGGGCGTGGTGGCACATGTCTATAGTCCCAGTTACTTGGGAGGCTGAGGTGGGAGGATTGCTTAAGCGTGACAGGGTGAAGCTGCCGTGAGCCATGGTTGTGCCACTGCATTCCAGCCTGGATGACAGTGCAGTGTGAGACTGTCTCAAAATAGAAAAAAAAATACAATAAATTAAATTTAAAAAATGAAGCAGTGGTTTTTCTCACTCACCGAGGCTGAAGATCTAACTTACTCTTAAGTGAAAAAGGTGATTTCAAAGCATATCTTTTTATACCCCCAGATAAAGCAAATGGAAAGTATACATCTACCACAATAAGAATATAATTATCATAAATATATAATCAGTGCTGTTTTTGTAACAACCTCCTACAAACTTAGCAACTAGAAACAAAACTTACCTGTCTAAGAATATATCTGGGAGTGGTGGATAGGTCTGCATGTCAGGCACTCGCTCATGGACTATAACCATAATGAAAGATGTAAATCCAAATACTATAAAAACATATATACAACTCAGTATAGTCTTCCAGTACTCTGGGTCCAATCTTCGAACAGAATGTTTGTTTTTACCATTCATGTACTGATACTGATCAGAATTCAAGTCAGTGACGGGTCCGTCACAGTCATGGGAAAGCTCCCCATTACAGAGCCAGTCTGTACTCTGAAGAGCACTGATGAAAGGGGTCATGGAACCCATGGGACTGTCACTGTTATAGCCCATCTCTTCCAAAACATCAGTATGTATCTTCTGCAATTTTCGGACCGAGAGCATTAACCTTTTAATGTCCCCTAAGACTTTGATTTCCAGAGGAGGAGACCGCAGATCATACTCAGTCAATGTTAGCAATGTGATTCCATCAAGTCGGTGCTTATTGCATAAAATGTCCACATATTCAAAAAAGCCTTCATCCTTCAGCCACACAGCTACATGCTTGGTAGTCCAGCGGCGAATGCAGAGTTGATTAGGACCTGCCATTTCCTCCTCCGCTGCCTGTTAAGAGAAAACAGGAAAACAAAACAAAAGCTTCAGTGTGTTCTAACAATTTCTTCAAAGACAAACACACATAAATATACCAGAAAAAGGCCAGGTGCAGTGGCTCATGCCTATAATCCCAGCACTTTGAGAGGCTGGGTTGGGAGGATCATTTAAGCCCAGGAGTTCGAGATCAGTCTTGGCAACATAGCAAGTCCCTATCTCTACCAAAAAAAAAATTTAGCTTGGGCATAGCCTGTAGTCCTAGCTACCTGGTAGGCTGAAGTGGGAGGATCACTTGAGTCTGGGAGGTCAAAGCTGCAGTGTGCCACTGCACTCCAGCCTGAGCAACAGGGAGATCTTGTCTCAAAAAAAATACACACACACACACAGACACACACACACACCCCAGAAACAGTAATTTACTTACACGATCCTACTGGCTTCTACAGTAAAAGAAACAAAAATTATTCAATAATGAATGATTTTCAATAGATTAACATACTAATAATTTTATGCATATGACTCCAACGGCAGAAGAAAAGTTAATAACCAAACATTTTTATAGAAAGACATTTTACAAATAGCTTTTCCACAGCATCAGTTATAACTTAATTAAAAAGCCTACTTGGGCTGGGTGCCGTGGCTCACACCTGTAATCCCAGCACTTTGGGAGGCCAAGGAGGGCAGATCACGAGGGGAGGTTCGAGACTAGCCTGGCCAACATGGTGAAACCCCATCTCTACTAAAAATACAAAAAATTAGCTGGGCGTGGTGGTAGGTGCCTATAATCCCAACTACTTGGGAGGCTGAGGCAGGGGAATCACTTGAACCCAGGAGGAAGAGGTTGCAGTGAGCCGACTGCACCACTGCACTCCAGCCTGGGCAACAGAGCAAGACTCTGTCTCAAAACAAAACAAAACAAAAAACCCCACACCAGTTCTAATATAAATGTTCTTTTTTAAAAATCTGGATATTAGTTATACGGATTTGTTCCTTTTGTGAAAATTCATCAAGCTGTATAATTGTGATCTATACTTTTCTCTATATATGTTATGTTAAACATTATTTTCAAAGTCTTGAAAAACCAAACAAAACATCAATATAAATAAATCTCCTTCTATCTTGAAGGAAAAATGAATGAGGACAGCATCCTCTTCCTCTCCCCACAGTGTAATAATTCTTGATTTGAGTGTTTATTACGGCCTTATAAATGCATTTTTGGCTATGAAAAACTTTCTGTGCTTCCTGACAGTGAGAAAAGTAAAAAGCTGGTACTAGTCCGCATTCTTTTTCTACCCACACAAACTCTTGCCATGAAGACTTATAATCACTTGGCAAAGGCAGACACTTTATCTACAAGAGTACCGCTTGTATCATCAAAACTATTTAGAAAACAAGAAGTAAGCTTGATAAAATCCACCCACAGATGAATGTCAGGGAAATGTCAGTTAACCATCAAGCATTTATTTCATTATTACTAAAAGCAATCTTAATTTTTGAAAGCCTTAAGTCACATTTTGTTTCACAAAAAATCTTTTATTATCGACCCACATAGTTTCTGTCTTTGAAAATTATCACATCCATTTACAAGAAGTCTTTATTTTTTTAAAAAGTTGTCGAATTCTTATGCACTATGGAATAACAAAAATTCTTATTTCACTCTTTTTAGCTATAGCATATCATCACCACCTCAAATGTCAAAGAATTATGATTTATTCACTTTAACACATAGAATTTACACATTTATGTGTTATATTATTTTATATCATTTATTATATCATATATAGTATTCCATTAGAAATATGATTTTGCTGTTTCAGTTCACATGGATAACTAGATGGTTTCATCCTTCCTACTAAACATACCTTCTTTCACCCAAGGTATGCTCTGACTAAATTGCTTCATCCTTAAATATCCAACAAGCACATGCTATAATCTCTGTAGTAGTTATGATACAGCAAATCTGAGAGACAAGTTTCTTTCATATAAAACAAGGTCAGATTTCTTCAGTCACAGTATTTCTAGTCTGTTATTCCCCTTTCTCTAACAACTTACCACCAATGGGTTCCATGTCACTCCCATTCTTAAAGCATTATTCGTTAGTACAGTTTCCTCTCACACTCTGTTCAAAATGATTCTTCTCTTCTTTCATATGTTTTTTTCCCGTGTCTTAGCTCCCCAGTTCTTTACAACCTCAAGCAGGCTAACAGGCTTTGATGCTGATGTTTTAGCTGCTAGAAAATATGAGTTACACATAAAAATCTCTTGGAAGTCTTTGAGCCTGCTATGGGAATGCCCTAAAAGCATGATACATTTCACTGTTCTGCTTTATCAGGTCAGTGCATGCCCTTTAATTGTATGCTACTATATAATAGTTAAGAGGCCCATACTAAAATCACTACTTAGCTAACACTGTGAGAGCCTGCATGAAAGAGGTATATTAAAAGATGATAAAAAGCTTTAGGGCCCATTTAATATTTATGTTGTACCAAGGGAATTACAGGGAACAGGAGACTTTGAATGACAAATACAAATTGATAAAACAAGGAAATTAGATTAGTAAATGTTTAAGAATGTTAAGAATTCTGCTTTTACCAATAATTGATACAAATAAATGGTATGTTAAAGGACTTGTGCTTCTGGCTAAGATTTAGTAACAAAGACCAGATTTATTCTCACCTCAAACAACCAAAAACACAAACAAAATATATGGAGAAAAAAAAAAGTTTCAAGATACTGGACATCAGGAAAATCCCTGAGAGGCAGGAAACAAATCAAGCGAACCCTACAGCCCCAGGTTACGGCCTTGAGTTTCCGAGCCACAAGAGGCACAGGATGGGAAACTCAAGTGAGACCTGGCAGGCTCACTGTCTTGAGGAGATGGAGCTGACAAGATGCCTAGAGTTTGTGGGGCACAATACTGGAGAGGAGATACACAGACAAGAACTCCAGAGATCTGCAGATCTCTCTTTAATATTTAGCTGAATGCCTATCAGCACATCTATGTAAGGAAACAAACCAAGACCAAGGAAAGACCACCCAAATGAATTCCCAGCATTCATGTAAGGCCAAGAAAAGTGCCTATTCCAAATAGCCAGTTTGAAAAAAGGTCTCATGATTCATGTGGCTTTGGGTAGAATACACAGAAAGATCTTGCCATAGTAAGTGGGGCAAAACTAACCCTAAGGCAGCAGCTCTCAACTAGGGGCAATTCTCCCCACTTCTCGGAACATTTGGCAATATCTGAAGACATTTTTGATTGTCACAACTTTGGGAGGGGATGTTGTTAAACATTCTATATCTATATAATGGACAGGTCTATCCCTTCCCCCAACAAAGAATTATTTGGCCCCAAATGTCATGGTGCTGCTATTGAGAAACCCTACCCCTGACTAAACATGTGTCTGGGTTCATCCTAACAAATCTTAAAAGGAAGACTCAAAAGGATCAAACTGTGTTCAAGTAGTTGAACAGCATGCCACAAAAAGCTCAAGAATATTAATAGAAATGCCAAAGTATCCAGAGCTCAACAATGAATTCATAGTGCCTGACATCTAGTCAAAGATTATCAAGCATGCGAAGAAGGGAGAAAGTATCACTTATAATAAGGAGAAAAATCAATCAGTCAAGAACTGACACAGATAATAAAATCAGCAGATAAGGAAATTAACACAGTTACGATAATTGTTCATTACATATGTCCAAAAAGTTAAATGAATAAATAGACACATAATGGCAAGGTGGTGGCTCACGCCTGTAATCCCTACACTTTGGGAAGTGAGGCAGGAGGATTCCTTGTGGCCAGTTCAAGACCAGCCTAAGCAACAAAGCTAGATATGCACCCCCACTCCTACCCCCTGCACCATCTCAACAAAAAAAGTAAATAGATACATTAAAAAAAAGACCCAACTCAAAGTGTTAGAGATAAAATGATATTATCTGAGACAAAAATACCCTGGATGGGACTAGTAACTGATGACACACTGCAGAAGATAAGAGCAATAAATGTAACTAAATAACAATAGAAACAATTCAAAGACACTGGCTGCAATCCCAACACTTTGGGAGGCTGAGGTGGGAGGACTGCTTGGGCCCAGGACTTCAAGACCTGCCTTGGCAACACAGTGAGACCTGGTCTCTATATATAATTTTTTAAAATTAGCCAGGCATAGTGGCGCATGCTTGTAGTCCCAGCTACTCAGAGGCTGAGGCGGGAAGATCACTTGAGCCCGGGAGTTCAAGGCTGCAGTTAGCCGAGACTGCGCCACTGCACTCTGGCCTGGGCAACAGAACGAGAGCCTGTCTCAAAAAAAAAAAAAAGAAAGAAAGAAAGAAAAGAAACTATTCAAAATAAAACACAGACAAAAAAGAGAATTTTTAAAAATAGAGTATTTATTATTCAGCCTTAAAAAGGAAGGAAATTCTGACACATGCTACAACATGGATGAGCCTTAAAGACATTATCCTAAGTGAAATAAACCAGTCACTAAAGGACAAATAATTGTATGATTCCACTTATATGAGGTAACTAGAGTAGTGAAATTCACAGACATAAAGTAGAATGGTGGCTGTCAGGTACTGGGAGCAGGGAGAATGAGTCATTTTTTAATAGGTACAGAATTTCAGTTTGGGAAGATTTTTAAAACTTCTGAAGATGGATGGTGGTAATGATTGCACAACACAGTGAATGTACTTAATGTCACTGAACTATATAAAAAATGGTTGAAATGATGAATTTTGTTGCATATATTTTACCATGCACACACACCCCCAAGAAAGGACATCAGCAAGAGGTAGAACATCATCAAACAGCCTCCAAAAGAAAAGAGAGAACAGAAAAAAAGTATTTGAAGTAACAATCGCCAAAATTTTTCCCAATTTGGTGAAAACCATAAACATGTATCCAAGAAGCTTAAGAAACTCCAAATATAAGAAACAAGAAGAAAACTATACTAAGGCATATCAAAATCAAATTACTTAAAAACAGTGACAATGAGAAAATCTTAAAAGCAAAAAGAGAAAACAGACATATTATGTACATAGGAACAAAGTTAAGAATAATAAGAGATTTCTTACTGGGCACAAGGCAAGGTAGAATATAGTGAAACATTTTTAAAGTACTAAAAGAAAAAAAAATGTCAACCTATACTTGTATGCCCAGTGAAATATCCTTCAAAAGCAAAGGTGAAATGAATACTTGTTCAACAGAGTGAGACTCTGTCTCAAAAAAAAAAAAAAAAGCAACTTCTTTTTTTTGAGACGGAGTTTTGCTCTTGTTGCCCAGGCTGGAGTGCAGTGGTGTGATCTGGCTCACCACAACCTCTGCCTTCTGGGTTCAAGAGATTCTCCTGCCTCAGCCAAAAGTGAGGTGGCATGCACCACCATACCCAGCTAGTTTTGTATTTTTAGTAGAGACAGGGTTTCTCCATGTTGGTCAGGGCAGTCTCAAACTCCCACCCTGGCCTCCCAAAGTGCTGGGATTACATGGTGTGAGCCACCATGCCCAGCCTAAAATTTTTTAAAAAGCAAGGAAAAGAAAAAAAAGATGCACGGCAAGACCGTCACTCTCACCACTTCTATGAAACATCAGGAGTTCTGGTCAGTGTAATAAGATAAGAAAAAGTAAAAGGCATACAGATTAAAAAGAAGGAAATAAAACTCTATTTGCTGAAAACTTGATTTATGTTGAAAATTCAGTAGAATCTACCAGAAACTATTACTAGAATAAGTCAGTTTAGCAAGATTGCTACTTATAATATCAACAAACAAAAATGAATTGTTTTTCTTTCCTTCTTTTTCTTTTTTTTTTTTTTGTTTGAGACAGGATCTCACTCTGTCACCCAGGTTGGAATACAGTGCCATGATCTTGGCTCACTGCAACCTCTGCCTCCCAGGCTCAAGCCATTTTCCCACCTTAGCCTTCCAAGTAGCTCGGATTACAGGTGCATGCACACCACACTTGGCTAATTTTTAATATTTTTGGTAGAAACAGGGTTTCACTATGTTGCCCAGACCCATCTCGAACTCCTAATTTCAGGAGATTCACCCCCGTCAGCCTCCCAAAGTGTGGGATTACAGGTGTGAGCTACCACACGCAGCCATCAACTGCATTTCCATATACTAGCAACAAACATTCAAAAATTAAAATGTATAAAATATCATTTATAATAGCATTAAAAAATATGAAATACTCAAGGATAAATCTAACAAAACATGCGAAAGACCTGTATGCTGAAAACAACAAAACACTGCTAAGACAAATTAAATACCTAAAAATGAGAAATGAGTAGGTCAAAAGAATCAATACTATTAAGATGACAATTTTCCTCAAACTTACCTATACATTCAACCCAAAATCCCAAAAGGCTTTTAATTTTGTAGATATTGATACATTTCATAAATAGCTGATTTAAATACTTATTATACACTACTTGTATTTGTTTTCTATTGCTTTGTAACAAATTACCATAAGCTTAGTGACCACTCGAATTCTTTACTACATGGCCTCCTCTCTTCCTGAAAATCAACAGCTTTTTCTGTGTTGAATTCCCTCCCCCTATACTTGGATTATTTTTCCAGGAAAAGCCCAGTCCCTTTTAAGGGTTTGTCTGATTAGATCAGGTCCACTGAGGATAATCACCTTTTCTTAGTCACCATGGGAGTGATATCCCATGATTAGGTGGGATTACAGGTCCCTCCCATTATACAAGAGCATAAGTCAGTAGGGGTCATTTCAGAATTCTGTCTATCTTGTCAGGGAGGAAAGGCCCATGCCTGTAATCCCAGCACTTTGGGAGGCGGAGGTGAGTGGATCACTTGGGGTCAGGAGTTCGAGACCAGCCTGGCCAACATGGCAAAACCCTGTCTCTATTAAAAACACAAAAATTAGCCAGGCATGGTGGTATGTGCCTATAGTCTCAGACACTCAGGAGGCTGAGGCAGGAGAATTGCTTGAACCCAGAGAATTCTGCCTGTCCCAGTAGTCTTATCAAGAAAAAGTGGTATTAACATAAATCAAGGAAACAATATAGAGTCCAGAAACAGACCTATACATATATAGATACCTGATTTTTTCTTTTTTTGAGATGGAGTTTTGCTCTTATTGCCCAGGCTGGAGTGCAATGGCACCATCTGGGCTCACTGCAACTTCCATCTCCCAGGTTCAAGCAATTCTCCTGCCTCAGCCTCCTGAGTAGCTGGGATTATAGGCATGTGCCACCATGTGCAGCTAATTTTTTATATTTTTAGTAGAGACAAGGTTTCTCCACGTTGGTCAGGCTGGTCTCAATCTCCCGACCTCAGGTGATCTGGCCTCCTCGACCTCCCAAAGTGCTGGGATTACATGTGTGAGCCACTGCACCCGGCCAGATATCTGATTTTCTACAAATGTGCACAGGTAATTCAGTGGAGAAAACATGGTCTTTTCATTAAATAATGCTGAAACATATGGATATCCGTATTTTAAAACCTCAATCCATACTTCTACCACATATAATAATTAACTGGAGATGGATCACAGACCTAACATAAAACCCAAGACTAGAAAATTTCTAGACGAAAACACAGGAGAAAATATTTCTGACCTGGCTTAGGCAAAGATTTCTTAGATGTGACACCAAAAACAAAATCCACATAAAAACAAATTGACGAATTGGTCTCCATTTCTCTAGGTCAGGGACTGAGGAAAGATTTTTAGGGATTTTAGTTTGCAAGTTTCTGCATGGTTTGAATCTTTTATAATGAACTATCTTTATAATAAAAAGACAGCCAAATATGTAGAAGCAATATATATTCACTGAAGAACAGAAAATTTGAAAACTAATCCACAAAGAATCACTGCTTATAATTTGTTATATTTCTCTCACAAACAAAATTTTCTATAAAAATCACATCACAGGCCGGGCACCGTGGCTCACGCCTGTAATCCCAGCACTTTGGGAGGCCAAGGTGGGTGGATCATGAGGTCAAGAGATCGAAACCATCCTGGCCAACACAGTGAAACTCCGTCTCTACTAAAAATACAAAAAAAATTAGCCAGGCGTGGTGGTACGTGCTTGTGGTCCCAGCTACTTGGGAGGCTGAGGCGGAAGAATCACTTGAACCCAGGAGGCGGAGGTTGCAGTGAGCCAAGATTTCGCCACTGCACTCCAGCCTGGCGGCAGAGCAAGACTCCGTCTCAAAAAAACAAAACAAAACAAAAAATAACATCACACATAATTCTGTATTATTTTGCTTAACATTATTGCATGAGTCCTGTCTGTTATTAAATATCTTTTGAAAAGATAGTTTTATAACATTCCATTATATGACTACACAATAATTTGTCCATCTCCCCACTGTTAGCAGTTGTTCACTATTTTATTATTATTATAAATAGCATTGCAGTGCCTTAGGTTAAATTTCTAGAAGTGGAATAACTGTATCAACAAGTCTGATTTGTTACACCGCTAAACCCTAGTCCACCTCACGCCTGTAATTCTAGCACTTTGGGAGGCCTATATAGGCAGATCACGAGGTCAGGAGATTGAGACCATCCTGACCAACATGGTGAAACTCCCGACCTCAGGTGATCTGGCCTCCTTATCTTCTCTACTAAAAATAGAAAAATTACCCAGGTGTGTTGGCTCGTACCTGTAGTCCCAACTACTCAGGAGGCTGAGGCAGGAGAATCACATGAATACAGGAGGTGGAGGCTGCAGTGAGCTGAGATTACACTACTGCACTTCAGCCTGGGCGACAGAGCAAGACTATGTCTCAAAAAAAAAAAAAAAAAAAGGCATTTCATGTCCAAAATGTTAATTGGAGCCAGGTGGTAGTTTACATCTATAATCTCAGCATGTTGGAAGGCCGAGGAGGGCAGATCACTTGAGGTCAGGAGTTCAAGACCAGCCCGGCCAACGTTGTAAAACCCTGTCTCTACTAAAAACACAAAAGAAAAAAGAAAAAAAAAAAATTAGCTGGGCGAGGTGGCTCACGACTGTAATCTCAACACTTTGGGAGGCTGAGGCAGGTAGATCATGAGGTCAGAAGTTCAAGAACAGCCTAGCCAACACAACAAAACCCCATCTCTACTAAAAATACAAAAATTAGCTGGGCATGGTGACAGGCGCCTGTAATCCCAGTGAGGCAGGAGAATTGCTTGAACCCGGGAAGTGGAGGTTGCAGTGAGCCAAGATCGTGCCACTGCACTCCAGCCTGGGCAACAGAGTGAGACTCCATCTCAAAAAAAAAAAAAAAAAAAAATTAGTCAGGCATGGTAGCGCGAGCCTGTAATCCCAACTACTCAGCTGGTTGAGGCAGGAGAATTGGTTGAACCTGGGTGGTGGAAGTTGCAGTGAACTGACTTCATGTCATTGCATTCTAGCCTGGGCAAGAAGGGTGAAACTCTGTCTCAAAAAAAAAAGAAAAGAAAAAATTACTTAAGCATCAAAGGTCAATACTGTATTATCAAGGTGCTGAGAGAACAGTCCATTCCTGTAGAATCCAATTATAGATAGGAATTATTCAAACTTAGTTCTAAGTCATAGATAACAAACAAAAACACCTATCTGACTGTTCTGTACAATATGAAATATCTTATCTTCCGGGTGACCTCTGGCTAGAATTTTTGAAAACTGTTTTTAAGAAGTGCAATTTTCAGCATGTAAACTCTTTACTAGTAAATTTATTTGTTTTCTCTCCAAACAAACATAGTTCATACTAATTAGAGATTTCGGCAGCCTAAAAGAACTCACTACATTTTCTATGATATTCTTATCTCCATACTTGATGAAATGAAAAAAGCTTATCGTAAAGATAACAACCTTAAATTTGGTACTCCTAAACATTAGCCCAGATACTCTTTAGTCAATGTGTCTTTAATGCATCCCATTAGAGTGACCCAAATCTCTTTACAACAATTTACATAATTCAAATGTGCTCTACCACATTAAAACTGCAAATACCATGGCAAAATCAGCCCATTAGCTGCAAAAAGAGATAATAACTTTGTCCCCACATTACCTCCCAACTTATCAGCTGCAGGACAATCTCACCACTACTGGAAATGGTGACTTGACTTGAACACTGCCACCGATGAATCACCACTGACTCAGTGCCTGTGGCAGATATGACGAAGTAGCACTCAGTATCCTTTCCAGTCTCCTTCTAGTTGCTTCTTGCTATTACAGAGTCTGAAAAGCTCATCACATTCCTCAGGGTCCCTTGCAACTAGGAATCTACTGTGAATCAGGTTCAGCCACCTAGATGCTCATGAGATACGGAAAGCAGATGGTGAAATGGGGGCCGTCTTACTGAAGTTTTGGCTATTGACAAGGATTATGGAAATATTGGTTATGTGCGCATAATTCTCCAGTTCTCAGTCACTTTGTAAGGGTCATGAAGCAGTTGCAGTTGTGGGGCAAGTAGTAGCGGTTCCCTAATACCTACATAACAGATATATGTTCTTTTCTGTGTGTGTGGTTAACTATACATAATAGAAAATTTACCATTTTTACCATTTTAAGTGTTACAGTTCTGTTTCTTTAAGTACATTCACATTGTCGTGCCACAATTACCACCATCCATCTCCAGAACTTCATCATCATTCCAAGCAAAAACCGTGTAACCATTAAGCAATAACTCAATATCCCCCGCTCATGCTCAGCTCCTGGTATCCTCTAATCTATATTCTGTTCCTATGAATTTCCCTATTCTAGATATTTCCTATAAGTAGAATCATGCAATATTTGTTCTTTTGGGTCTCGCTTATTTCACTTAGTCTTCAAGGTTCATCTGTGTTATAGCGTATGTCAGAATTTTCTATTTTCTTTTTTTTTTTTTTTTTGAGATGGAGTTCTCGCTCTGTCACCCGGCTAGAGTGCAATGGCACAATGCCAGCTCATTGCAACCTCTGCCTCCTGGGTTCAAGCACTTCTCCTGTCTCAGCCTCCTGAGTAGCTGGGATTACAGGTACGCGTCACCATGTCTGGCTCATTTTCTTGTATTTTTAGTAGAAACAGTGTTTTACCATGTTGGCTAGGCTGGTCTCAAACTCCTGACCTCAATGATCCACCCACCTTGGCCTCCCAAAGTGCTGGATTACAGGCATGAGTCACCATACCTGGCCCAGAATTTTCTTTCTAAGGCTGAATAATATCCCCTTCTATGTATGTATCACATTTTATTTACACATTCATCCATCCATGGACACTTAGGTTGCATCCATCTCCTGACTATTATGAATAATACTGTTCTGAACATGGGTGTACAAATATCTGTTCAAGTCCCTGCTTTCACTTCTTTCAGGTATATACCTAGAAGTGGAATTGCTGGCCTGTAAGGTAATTCTGTTAAATTTTTTGAAGAGTCAGCATATAATTTTCCACAGCAGCTGTATCATTTTACATTCCTAGTGGCAATATGTACAAAGTGTTCTAATTTTCCATAGTCTTGCTAACACTTGTTATTTTCTCTTTTTTCTTAATAGTAGCCATTATTATGGATGTGAAGTAGTATTTCATTGTGATTTTTATTTCAGTAATGACTAGCCATGTTGAACATCATTTCATATGCTTACTGGATATTTGTATATCTTGTTTGGAGAAACACCTATTCAAGTCTTTTGCCTATTTTTTTACTGTTTGTTTGTTTTTTTTTTTTTAAAGATGGGGTTTCACCATGATGGCCAGGTTGGTCTTGAACTCCTGACTTCGGGTGATCCACCCACCTCGGCCTCCCAAAGTGCTAGGATTACAGGCGTGAGCCACCGCGCCCGGCTGTTTGTTTGTTTGTTTGTTTGTTTTGGTATTGAGATGGCATGTTCTCAAACTCAACAGTTTGATGTTGGCTTCCTTATATCAACCTCTGACTATAGCAAAGGTAGCACTCCTCTGACAGGCCAATTTAAATATTATACTGGAAGTCATTCCTAGGCCAGACCAGAGTGGTTTCTTTCTCTTGCAAGTGAACCCTGACTGATTATCAAAGGCCCTTTAGTCCTCTGAATTGTCACCTTTCAGAGCAAGCAAAGTACCCAAAGTTCAAGGCTTCAAGCTGCCTCATATAAGGTCCATATTCTGGTCCAATTCTAGGTAAGGCAAGGTAAGTTTATGTTTTTTTCCCTTCGTTTCCTGGGAAACTAAGCAAGATATGTTTTTCAGTTCTCGTCTCATTAACTATATGTACTTTTACATTTTGCCATGTTGGCCAGGCTGGTCTCAAACTCCTGACCTCAAGTGATCTGCCTGTTTTGGCCTCCCAAAGTGCTGTGATTACAGGTGTGAGCCACTGCACCTGCCCTTTTAAAATATTTTTAATAGAGACAATATCTCCCTGTGTTGCCTAGGGTGGTCTTAAACTCCTGGGCTCAAGCAATCCTCCCAAGCTGGTCTTGCAAAGTATTGGGATTACAGACATGAGGCCCCACACAAAGCTCAGATATTTTTAATAATGGGTGAATTCTGAAATCTACTTTTGTATAAGATTAGAAGAATACATGTGGTTTTATTCCATTCATATAAAGTACAAATGCAGGGAAAACCAAACTATATTGTTTATGGATACAAGCTTAGATAATAAAACTATAAAGAAAAGGGATTATCATGAAGATGGGCTTGGTGATGCACACCTGTGGTCCCAGCTACTCAGATGGCTGAGGTGGGAAGATCTCTTGGGGGGAGGTCAAGGTTATAGTGAACTGTGATCACTACTGCACTCCAGCCTAAGCAACAGAGCAAGACTCTGTCTCAATCAATAAAGAAGGAAAAAGGCAGATTTTTGTTTTGTTTATAATGATCCTGATTGACTATTGATGGAAATGTAAATTAATACAGGTATTATGGAAAACACTGTGAAGTTTCCTCAAAAATTAAAATAGAGGGTGGATGTGGTGGTTCACGCTTGTAATCCCAGCACTTTGGGAGGCTAAGGCGGGCCAATTGCTGGAGCTCAGGAGTTGGAGACCAGCCTGGGCAGCATGGCAAAACCCTGTCTCTACCAAAAAATACGAAAATTAGCCAGGCATGGTGGCACGTGCCTGTAGTCCCAGCTACTTGGGAGGCTGAGGTGGGAGGATTGCTTGAACCTGGAAGGCAGTGGTTGCAGTGGGCCAAGACGGAACCACTGCACTCCAGCCTGAGTTACACAGTGAGATCCTATCTCAAAAAGGTTGAGGCAGGAGAATTGCTTCAACTGGGGAGGTTGCAGTGAGCCAAGATGATTGCACCATTGCACTCCAGCCTAGGCGACAGAGCAAGACTCCATCTCAAAAAAAAAAAAAGTATACAGGAAAGATTTTATTACATATTTTATTTATTATTTTAATTATAATACTTCATTACAAATTCTTCATGGCTTCAGCGAGTTTTATATCCATGAATTTAAAATGTCCAACTGTCAAGAGGTAACACAGAGTAACTAATCTGGTAAATTTACCAGGAATCAGGATCTAGTATTCAGCCTTAGAGATCAAAACTTGACCCTGTCAGTTCCCCAGAGTTGGTCAAACCAAGAGAGACTAAAAGCAAACTCACAAGGTACTAATGGATAAACTAGAGCACCAATTCTAGACACTCAAGTGTCTAAAAAGAATGTTCAAGCATTATCTCAGGCATATCTTTTTATAATTCTGAAGTATCTAGGAGGCTGATTTAATAATCAGAACACTACTTGTAGGGCAAGTAATCGGGGCAAATAAAAACAGATCATCTTGGGCAAAATCTAATCCAACTTCTTGTGAGACCTAATGTAACATCAGTGCTACAGAGCAGAGAATACGTATCTAGAAAAGGTTGTTTCCATCTCCCAGTTTCAGTCTCTCTCTCTCCTAGACAGTGCAGGATATAAAAAGCCAATTCTCTTTGATGCCTCCTTTGCCTAGGCTTCCAAGGAAACTACATACACAAAGGTTTTCAACCCTGGCTATACATTAGCATAATCTTAAATCTAAAAATGTACTTGTATCAATGTCCATGCCTCATCTTAGGACAACTGAATCAGAATCTCAGACAAGACAGAAATTTTATGTCTGTATTTTTTAATAAAGCTCCCCATGTGATTCTAATGCACAGTGAGGCTTGCAGAGCACTACGTAACCATCCAATCTAATGCTGCTTATTCTCTACTTCTAGCTTGTATAACATTGAGTCTTTGAGGAGACTTTGCACACATCTTATTTCATCTACTACATGTTGATATGATTTTGACTTGTTGCCATTCCTAATTACTACATAATACAGTTAAATAAAGTATAGTTTAAGCACATACACAGAACTGTCTGAAAAGAAAAATCACACTCTAGGGTTGACTGTAGATACAGAATATTAAGAAAAATTGTAGGCTATTTTATATTAAAACATACATTAATTAGAAGCTTAGAATCTGTCTATAATATCAAAATATCACAGCCAGAAAACATAACTTTATTACAAATAACTGATCAAATTTATCTATAATTTATATATTTCTAATAATTAAATAAGTGAGCCTCCAAAATATGGTAAGAATGTTTAAAAAAATCTATAATAAATCTTTAAATCTCTGTTAGAACTTGGTAGCATTATTTTTAACCCATACTTTAGCTCCAAGGAAAAGCAGCATGAAGTGCTGGAAAGAATACTGAATTCGTTGTCCAAATTCTTGGATTTTAATTTCAACACCAATATTAACTCTCTAGGTAACTTTAAATACTCTAAACATCTTGGCACCTCAGTAACCTAATCTATAAAAATGAGGAGGGAAAGAAAGGGATAACAGAAGGAAACAAACATTTATGAATACCTAGTACAGGTCAGACCCTGCAGGGTGATTTCACATGTGATCTCATTTCCTAATTATAATAATTCCTGCTTGATCTCTGCCTAGTTGTTTTGAGGGTTCTGCCTGCCTAGACTTCTATTTTATATTTTCTACCTCTTGATTCTTCCAAGCTCTCTTCAAAGTAATAGATAATAAAATAAATATAAAACAATAACACTAGCAGCAGCTACATTTGTTGAATGCTCAGGCACTATTCTGAGCACTTTATCTATATAGTATTATTTAATCCTCACAACAGTTTTATGAGGTGTATACTACTATTATCTTCATTTTACACATGAGACAATGAAGGCACAGAAAAGTTCACTGAAGTGACCAAGGTCCTACACATGAAATTGTCAGAGCCAGGATTCAAATTTGGGATTCAAACATTTTGCCACATTTGCCTTACACAAATTATTTAAATTATTATAATTTAAATTATTTAAATTCACCTAGAAAGTTAATATTGATGCTGAAATTAAACTCCAAGAATTCTGACAACTACTTCAGTACTCTTTCTACCACTTCATGCTGCTTTTCCTTGGAGCTAAGGAATGGGGTGAAAATAAAGCTACTAAATCCTACCAGAGATTTAAAGAATTATCACTTTTTTTCAAGTATTCTTACCATACTTTGAAGACATTGCTTAACTGTTTAATATGAAGACATTATGACATTCACCATAAATATTTCAGCATGCAGTTATTATTCATCTTCTAATAATAATGACAACTTCACATTACCACACCTAAGAAAATTAACCATAATATCACCCCAACTGTCTCCTAAATTTGTTTCCCCACAAAAATCAGGATTTAATTTAGGTTCATGTATTACACTTGGTCATCATATCTTGTTAGTGTCTTTTAGTCTAGACCAGTGCCCTAGCTCTTGTTTCTTTTCGGGGGGGGGGCGAAGAGATGAGTTCATGGTAGTTCTTTTGTGGAATAACCTATATTCTAGTTGTTCATTTCCTCTCCTCTTAACCACTATACTATGATGCCAGGGGTTAAGATCACAGCTAAACCTAACACAAATCTCCCTATTGTTTAGGGCGGGTACAGTGGCTCACACCTGTAATCACAGCACTTTGGGAGGCCAAGACAGGCGGATCACTTGAGGTCAGGAGTTTGAGACCAGCCTGGCCAACATGGCGAAATGCTGTCTCTACTAAAAATACAAAATTTAGCCAGGCGTAGTAGCATGGGCCTGTAGTCCCAGCCACTTGGGAGGCTGAGGCAGGACAATCACTTGAACCTGAGAGGCTGAGGTTGCAGCGAGCCCAGATTACGCCACTGCACTTCCAGTCTGGGCAACAAAGCAAGACTGTTTCAAAAAAAAAGACTAAAGAAGAAAATTAAAAAATCAGAACCAGATTAATTTTAGAGGGCTGTTAAAACAGTTTTAAGGTTCAAAACAATAGAGGAAGTGTTAAATAGTGATTTTGTTTGTGAAGACCAGTAAAGGGTTTATCACCTAGAAAGAGTTAACTGCACTAAATGGAAAAGTATATTCGGCCAGAACAAATAGCATTTGTTACTGTATCCTTCAAAGGAAATATAGTGAACAAAAGTACATGTTGTTCCTTGGCATGAACTAGTTAATCCTTTCTGAGTTAAAATGTCTCAAGAGAACTTGTTTGCTTAACTTATGCATGCTGCGTACTGTCATACAACCGGGATTATCAGCCACCCATTCACCTAGTTAAAATACTAGGAAGCAGACAGGATGTACAGCTAGAGGGTACGTGATGCCAGCAGAGTATTATTCCTTAAAAATAATGGACACCCTAACTCACAAACTCCACAAGTTCTGAACTGTGCTCAGTGCATTTTCAGGAAGTAACAAGTAATAAATTAGCTAACATTTATGGCATTTACAATGTCTGAGGAACTGTTCTAAGTGTTTGACTTATATGCTCAAATAATCCTATATAAAGTAGGTACTATTAATTTTTCCATTTTATAGATGTGATAACTGACATAAATGTGTTAAGTTCCCCAAGATCAGTTTGTACTAGCAAGTAGTACAAAGAACTGTTTAACATAGGCAATCTCATTTTAAAGTTCATGTTCTTACTCATGACACTATACTGCCTCACATGAACTGAGGGGTCTTGTACTTTTGTAAGAACTAAATCTCAAAACTAAAATATTAAATATTTTCTAGTTGGCTGGGTGCAGTGGCTCACGCCTGTAATCCCAGCACTTTGGGAGGCTGAGGAGGGCGGATCACCTGAGGTAGGGAGTTTGAGACTAGCCAGATCAACATGGAGAAACCCTGTCTCTACTAAAAATACAAAATTAGCTGGGCCAGGGAGCACATGCCTGTAATCCCAGCTGCTCAGGAGGCTGAGGCAGAAGAATTGCTTGAACCTGGGAGGCGGAGTTTGCAGTGCTCCGAGATCGTGCCATTGCACTCCAGACTGGGCAGCAAGAGCAAAACTCTGTCTCAAAAAAAAATTAAATAAAAATAAATAAATAAATAAATAAATATTTTCCTGTTATCAGCAGAAGAATGTATCAAAGGCACTCAGTTACATTACCTAATGAAGACTTTTTTTTTTTTTTTTGAGACAGTCTCGCTCTGTGCCCCAGGCTGGAGTGCAGTGGCATGATCTCAGCTTACTGCAACCTACACCTCCCAGATTCAAGTGATTCTCCTGTCTCAGCCTCCTAAGTAGCTGGGACTACAGGCGCAAGCCACCACTATCGATTAATTTTTGTATTTTCTAGTAGAGACAGGGTTTCACCATGTTGGCCAAGCTGGTCTTGAACTGTTGACCTCAGGTGACCTACCCACCTTGGCCTTCCAAAGTACTGGGATTACAGGTGTGAGCCACCACGCCTGGCCTAATGAAGACTTTTTGAATCACAATTTTGCCCTGTTTAGTCTCAAACATCTACTAAGTGTCTGCTATATAGAGATGCCAGATACTAAGGCCCTGAGGATACAGACAATCTTAATATACACTCAGGCCAACCCAGTGGCTCAGGCCTGTAATCTCAGTACTTTGGGAAGCTGAGGCCGGAGGATTGCTTGAGCCCAGGAGTTTGAAATTAGCTTGGGCAACATAGGGAGACTTCATTCTTACAAAATAAAAAAAATTAGCCAGCATGGTGGCACATGCCTATAGTCCCAGTTCCTTAGGAGGGTAAGGTGAGAAGATCATTTGAGCCTAGGAGGTTAAGGCTGCAATGAACCATGATCATGCCATTGTACACCAGCCTGGGTGACAGAACAAAATACTGCTCCCCCCCCCCCAAAAAAAAGCACTCATACATTACATTTACTCATCTATTAAATATTTATTATGCACATACTATATAAAGGGTATTACACTAGGCAATGTGGCATTTATCTAAATGAATCTGAATCAGATTCTGCCCTCAATGATTCTACAGTCTAGAAAGGGTTATTAAAGAGAGTCATAATTAGCTCACTCAATCCTCAAAAGACTAATAAAGTGGATACTTATCTAATTTGCTAAAAATTAAAAGTTAAGGGAGTTAGAAAAAGAGAAGTTATCTCCAGTTGGTAAAGTCAGAAAAGAGTTCTTGGAAGTGACTTTTGAACTAAGCCTTAAAGGAAGGGTGAAACTATATGGATAGAGACGAATAAATAAAAGTACAACAGCAAAAATTTAAAAATAAATAAAAATAATACAAGTACACTAGCAGAGAAAATTGCATGACCAAAGAATGAAGGCAGGAAATAGTGGTGAACCATCAGTATGTAAAAAGGTACAGGAAATAATAGGGTAAAAAGTTGAAAATATAAACTAGGGTCAGATCATGAAAACCTTTTTGTTTTTAGAATAATCTCCATTTTATTTATTTTTTTTCCAGAAGATAGTTTTTTTTCAGTCCTTAAGGGCTCAGCTCCTTATATGGGCTTTGGTAGACGTCATGGGGCAGCTCTCAAAGGTCTAAATCAGGGTGGACATGTTTGGTCCTTGCAGGCTTCACAAGATCAATTCCTGACTAGCTTCCTGTGAATGGCACAATTCATGTAGTTACGTAGCTTCACATACAGCTTTGGAAGCACATAGGTGCCCAAGGTACTTGTTTCAGAAATGTCCCTGATAGCTGTGGGCGAGACTATTTCAAATAATGAACTTTTTTTTTTTTTTTTGAGACAGGATCTCCCTCTGTCACCCAGGCTGGAATGCAGTGGCACAATCTTGGCTCACTGCAACTTTTTTCTCATGGGCTCAAGTGATCCTCCCATCTCAGTCTCCCAAGTAACTGGGACCACAGGGGTATACCACAACACTGGGCTGATTTTTATATCTTTCTGTAGAGATAGGGTTTTGCCATGTTACCCAGGCTGGTCTCAAACTCATGGGCTCAAGCGATCCTTCTGCTTCAGCCTCCCGAAATGCTGGGATTTCAGGCATAAGCCACTGCGCCTACCCTATAATTAAGTCAAATAAAAACTGAAAAATTTTTAAAAGGAGCACAATGTCCTAAAAAAATAGCAAATATGCAATATTTTTTAAATAAATAAATATCAAATTAGTAATATTTACTCCTTGGATGGGCCCTTTCACTGTCTACATTAAAAATTTCTAAAATTTCGACACAATGGGAATGTAATACTTATAATCAGAGAGAAAAGATTTTTTGTTTTTTGGGTTTTTTTTTTTTTTGAGACAGAGTTTCACTCTTATTGCCCAGGCTGGAGTGCAATGGTGCGATCTCGGCTCACTGCAATCTCCACCTTCCAGGTCCAAGTGATTTTCCTGCCTCAGCCTCCCAAGTAGCTGGGATTACAGGCATGCGCCACCATGCTCGACCAATTTTGTATTTTTAGTAGAGACGGGGTTTCTCCATGTTGGTCAGGCTGGTCTCAAACTCCCGACCTCAGCTGATCCGCCTGCCTCCGCCTCCCAAAGTGCTGGAGCCACCCTGCCCAGCTAGAAAAGGTTTTTTAAAGACAATGATGTGATATGATTTAAAAAAATAAGGAACAAAAAAGAAAATGAAAGCAGTATTATTTTTCACTGTTTGAAGCAAATCTCATTTAAACAGATATAAATAGAAAATTAAGAAAGTTGCCAGGCACAGTGGCTCACTCCTGTAATCTCAGCACTTTGGGAAGCTGAGTCAGGTGGATTACTTGAGGTCAGGAGTTTGAGACCAGCCTGGCCAACATGGTGAAACCCTGTCTTTATTAAAAATACAAAAATAAGCTGGGCATAGTGGAGGATGCCTGTAATCCCAGCTACTCAGGAGGCTGAGGCAGGAGAATTGCTTGAACCTGGGAGGCAGAGGTTGCAGTGAGCCAAGATCGTACCACTGCATTCCAGCCTGGGGGACAGAATGAGACTCCATCACAAATGAAAGAAAGAGAAAGAAAGGCAGGAGAAAGAAAGAAAGAGAGACAGAAAGAAAGAAAGAAGAAAAATAAATTAAGAAAGTCAATTAAGTTCAATTATTAACCCATACATGCATATACACACTAAGTAAAAGTAAAATCACAAGGCAGCCAATAAAACCAAGAAGTCCAAGAACAGTTCAGATACAGTTCCACAACCCATTAACAGTGTAATGTTGGAAATAGCTTAACTTTTATCTCATAGGGGATCCAGCGATTACAAATAGAAAGTAATTTGAAACATTAAACACGTCATGTTTTGTAAATTAGGAGGACAGTATTCTTATGTTAGAATTGGAAGTGACCTGAGAGATCAAGTGCAATTCCTCAATTTATAGCAGAAGAAACTAAGGCTAGAGAGTTAAATAAGTTTCAGATAAATAAGCTATTCACAGCATCTGATATGAAACCCAGAAAGTACAAGTACTGGCTCTAGATCTAAACTACCTAGGTTCAAATTGTGGATTTACCACTCACAGTTATGTGATCCTGCAGAAATTACGTAAATTTCTTGGGTCTTACTGTCTTTATCTGTAAAATGAGGAGAATTCCTACTTTATAGCCTTGTTGTGAAGATTACGTGGAATAATATATGTAAAGCACTTACAATAATACACTTATAATGATGCTTAGCAAATAGAAACTGCTCACTAGGCTGGATACAGTGGCTCCCACCTATAATCCCAGCACTTTGGGAGGCCAAATTGGGCAGATCACTTGAGGTAAAGAGTCTGAGACCAGCCTGGCCAACATGGTGAAGTCCAACCTCTACTAAAAATACAAAAATTAGCCACGTGTGGTAGTGCATGCCTGTAGTCCCAGCTAGCCAGGAGGCAGAGGCAGGAGAATTGCCTAACCTAGGAGGCGGAGGCTGCAGTGAGCTGAGATTGCACCACTGCACTCCAGCCTGGGCAACAGAGCGAGACTCCATCTCAAAAAGAAAAGATGAAAATTACTTTTCAGCAGAACAACAATGTAATCAAGCAACACAAACTGAGAAACAGTAATACAACAGAGGTCCCAGTTACTCAATGCATTATTCTACACATCAATATGCATCGCTCATATAAAGACTTAACATAAAATTTAACTATTAATAAATATTTCCACAGAAGCACATCACTCACCAACATTGTAAAAAGTAAGTCGGTGATAACTGTTGATACCTAAAAGCACTTCTGTACAGTTTGGGAACTGGGACACTTCCTAAAGTGACAGGCACTA
The DNA here is from genome assembly GCA_004027715.1 of Plecturocebus donacophilus. Lineage (NCBI taxonomy): Eukaryota > Metazoa > Chordata > Mammalia > Primates > Pitheciidae > Plecturocebus > Plecturocebus donacophilus. The sequence continues at coordinate 31,008 of PVKP010020646.1, forward strand.
AAAACGAGAAAGACACAAACTATTCCACTGGGCTTAATTATACCAACACACATAAGACCAAAATGGCTTCTAATCTATCATTGGACAATCTTTGTTTTTTTTTTTTTGAGATAGTGTCTCACTCTGTTGCCCAAGTTGGAGTGCAGTGGCACAATCTCGGCTCACTGCAACCTGCGCCTCCTGGGTTCAAGCAACTCCCTTGCCTTGGCTTTCTGAGTAGCTGAAATTACAGATGGGTACTACCACACCCAGCTAATTTTTCTGTATTTTTAGTAGAGACAGAGTTTCACCATATTGGACAGGCTGGTCTCGAACTCCTGACCTCAGGCAATCTGCCAGCCTCGGCATCCCAAAGTGCTGGGATTACAGACGTGAGTTATCTCGCCCAGTTGACAATCTTTAAAATACAGAGGATATATCAACAAAATGAAACCTTTACAATCTGCTTAATTTTACAGAACCAATGTCTATGTTCAGATGGTGATGACAGTGACTTAAAATGCTGGATTTTTCTTGTAGTTTCATTTCTCACACGTGCGCACATGTGTGTGCATGTGTGTGTACAAAATAATAAAAAATACTGGAGCACAACCATCTGAAGCAACTGTCCTCTATTCTGAATTCTGTGACTGTATCTAAAAGCCCTACATTCAAATTCTCCTAAAGGAATTCACAACTGATAAAACTCATTTCATAAATAGAATATGTGCTATTTTTAGAAATTATTATGATTTAGTTTACAAAATTTAAAAGTTACAGTTTCCAAGTGATGTATAACATATAAAAAAATTAAGAACCATATCTCAAGACAAACACTGAGGAAGAGATTTAAACAATTATATAAAGCTAGAGTTAATAAATTTTACTTAGGGCAATTATATATTATAGATGCACTCAAGCTAAAATACAGCTAAATCAAATACATGTAGCTTATCTAATATGCACATAATAAAGACTACACCAGGCTGGTCGTGGTGGCTCACTCCTGTAATCCCAGCACTTTGGAAGGCCGAGGCAGATGGATCACAAGGTCAAGAGATCGAGACCATCCTGGCCAACATGGTGAAACCCCATCTCTACTAAAAAAATACAAAAATTAGCTGGGTGTGGTGACCTGCACCTGTAGTCCCAGCTACGCAGGAGGCTGAGGCAGAAAAATGGCTTGAACTCCAGAGGCGGAGGTTGCAGTAAGCCGAGATCGCGCCACTGAACTCCAGCCTGGGCAACAGAAAAAGACTCCGTCTCAGGGGAAAAAAAAGACTACACTAGTTTGCAGATCCATAAACTAGAACATAAAACAACTCTGATGAAAGCAAAAAGCCTAAACTATATGTAGGATAACATTTAATTTGGGCACTTATTGCCAAACTTTGTGATTAATAACTGTAGTTTATAGTATTTGGGATTATCCAACATTTTTACATCCCATTTTAAAATTTTTACCATAAATGAAAACATTTCCATTCAGCAAATAAAAACTACTCTTTTCTCTTTATACTTATCAAATGATATTTTTCTTTTTCTTTTTTGAGACAAAGTCTCACTCCGTTGCTCAGGCTGGAATGCAGTGGCATGATCACAGCTCACTGCAGCCTCTGTCTCCCCAGTTCAAATGATTCTCCTGCCTCAGCCTCCCTCCTGTATAGCTGGGACTACAGGGGCACATCACCACACCTGGCTAATTTTTGTATTTTTAGTAGAGACGGCATTTCACCATGTTGGCCGGGTTGGTCTCAAACTCCTGCCCTCAAGTGATCCACCTGCCTCAGCCTCCCAAAGTGCTGGGATTACAGGCGTGAGCCACTGTGCCTGGACTACTTTGCTTTTTCTCAGTAAGCACTGGGTATTGTTTCCAAAACATCTATAAAATCTGCAATAATTACAAAACAGTTTCAAAGACCCTGCACTAGTTCCTACCACCCATTTTGAAATTCTTTTGTGGTGATTTTCTGTTTTGTTATGTCCCATTTCTGAGCAGCAGAATTTAGGACAGCACCTTTAAAAGAATTAAATTCCCTCCTCAGTTACATCACCATTCTCTTGGCTGTACTTCAGTTCTGAGACTTTTTTGCTGCCCTAACCATGCACTCATAATTTTACTCAAAAAAGTTGTCATATATACCAAAATAACACAAACTTTTTCTGGCTCCAAATAGCCTTTAAACTAACTTCCACTATCAGGCTGCACCTAATTCTCTACACCAAATCCAGAACTGTTTCAACTCAATGAATAAAAATCTTATAGATATTATCGTCCATTTTATATCCTCAGTTATACCAAAAGCTTTTACATGCTGATAAAAGTTTAGTGATAAATTTGGTGAAGGGTTCCTGACCTAGCTGCAATGCCACAGCAAACTAGTAAAGAGGCAAAGTATCTAAAATTCTAATTTTTATTCTAACCAGGTTAGCAGTTTAACTTATCAACTTGGTAAAATGTTTTTTGTTTGTTTTTTGAGATGGAGTTTCACCCAGGCTGTAGTGTAATGGCACAATCTCGGCTCACTGCAACCTCCACCTCCCAGGTTCAAGCGATTCTCCTGCCTCAGCCTCCTGAGTAGCTGGGACACTACAGATGCACACAACCATGCCTGGCTAATTTTTTGTATTTTTAGTAGAGATGGGGTTCCACTATGTTAGCCAGGATGCTCTCGATCTCCTGACCTCGTGGTCCACCCGCCTCAGCATCCCAAAGTGCTGGGATTACAGGCGTGAGCCACCGGCCTTTTTTTTTTTTTAAAGACAGGGCCTCACTCTACCCAGGCTGGAGTACAGTGGCACAATGGCAGCTTTGACCTGGGCTCAGTCCTGAGTTCTGGGACTACAGGTGCACACCACCATGTCTGGCTAATTTTTTGTGCTTTTAGTAGCGGTCTCACTCTATTGCTCAGGCTGGTCTCCAACTCCTGGGTTCAAGGGATACACCCACCTCAGCCTCCCAAAGTGCTAGGATTACATGTGTGAGTCACCCCACCCAGCTAGTAAAATCTTTATTTTTAAATATGCTACACTGGCAGGGCGCCGTAGCTCACGCCTATAATCCCAGCACTTTGGGAGGCTAAGGTGGGCAGATGCCTTGAGCACAGGAGTTCAAAACCAGCCTGAGTAACATAGTGAGATCTCGTCTCTACTGAAAATACAAATATCAGCCAGGCATGGTAGCATGCGCCTGTATTCCCAACCACGGGGGAGGCTGAGGTGGAAGAATTGCTTGAACCCAGGACGCGGAGGTTGCTATGAATCAACATCGCGCCACTGCATCCAGCCTGGGCGACAGAGTGAGACTCTGCCTCTTAATAAATAAATATGCTGCATCCAAAATCCAATCATTATAATGGAAAATGAGAAACTGGCTCAAGACTCCAAACTCCATTATATAATGTAAAAATGTATTGGCTCTGGAGTCAAACTTTAATGTATGGCTTTGGAAATCTCTGGCTTTCATGCCAATATTATATTGATGGAACTGATATAAATTCCATTCAGTCTCAAAGTTCCAAACGAAAACAGATTTGCAGGTATTTCCAAAAACTCAGTGACACAGATTAACCTATAGGAAGGCCCTAAGTTAGCAGAATCCATGGTTCTCACCTCCAACTAGAATTTATCTGCCAAGAATTTCAAGACAACAGAACAAGTATCAAGATGACACTTAGGTCACTACCTCTCTCGTCCTCTGCCACAACTCATAAGCTTAACTAAATGTACAATAAAAATTCAAGACACTCACACCTGTAATCCCAGCACTTTGGGAAGCTGAGGTGGGAGGATCGCTTGAGGCCAGGAGTTCAAAACCAGCCTGGTCAACAAAACTGACACCCTATCTCTACAAAAGAAAAATAAAAAAAAATTATCCAGGTGTAGTCTCAGCTACTCAGAAAGCTGAAGCAGGAAGACTGCTTGAGCCCAGGAGTTTGTGGCTGCATGACCCACAATTGTGCCACTGCACTCCAGCCTGGGAGACAGAGTGAGACCCTATCTTTAAAAAAAAAAAACCAAAAAACTTTTAGACAAATATAAATATAGTTCACTGTCCTGCCCCTACAACAGTCTTTTCTGAGGTACATATCATAAAACATTACACTGTGCTGAAACTATTATAACCAAGTTTTTCTTAGTTAATATTCTCATAGTATGTTATACTCTATATTATTGTGAGGGCCCAGTATATAGTGAAGTAACAGAACATTTCAATACAGAGACATAAAGTCACTAAACTCAGCTAAAAGGCTTCAGATCTGTGATGATGGTGCTGTGTGTATGAGAGGAGGGGGTATAGGAATATTCACACCACAGGTCTGTTACAAATCCATACCTACACATTCAGATGGCAAATTACCAGGAAGCAACAGCAGCATCATGTAAACACCAATTTGTTTTCCAAGTGTGCCTGGCCCATGAGTTCCTATTTTTAGTTAACGTCTTGATTTATCAAGGCCAAGAAAACCACAAGACCTAAAGTAAGCATCATGTCCTGATGATACCTGTTGTCAATTGGCCTTCTCTGTTCTTGCTCTACTATTAACCCCTCAATGTGTTACATCCTACCCTTACAGTAAAACAAAAACAAGAACAAAAATGGTTCCAAAAGAATTCCCAAAACCACACGCAAGCAAATATTAAAGATATAGCATTTTGCAAATAAGTAAAACTTTATTTGTAAACAAATATAAACACATGAGAGATGTGAAACTAATAAAGGCTCTCCCGCTGTCATTTCTGCAAAAAAGTAAAACATTTAATCTGGGAATGAAATGGTATAGTCCTCCTCTATAACCTAAATCCATTTTAAAAGAATTATGAGGCCGGGCGAGGTGGCTCACATTTGTAATCTCAGCACTTTGGGAGGCTGAGAAGGGTGGATCATGAGGTCAAGAGGTCCAGACCAGCCTGGCCAACATGGTGAACCCCATCTCTACTAAGAATAAAAAAAACAACTAGATGTGGTGGCACATGCCTGTAATCCCAGCTACTCAGAAGGCTGAGGGATGAGAATCGCTTGGACTTAGGAGGCAGAAGTTGCAATGAGCCGAGATCGCACCATTGCCCTCCAGCCTGGGCAACAGAGCAAGACTCCGTCTCAAGGAAAAAAAAAAATACGATTAGCTCATACTGTATTTTTTCACCAAATACGACAATCATTCAAAAGAGCTTCATAGGTAATTTAGCAAAATATGGAATCGTATTCATATCTCATGTAAACCAGTTTGATGTCCAAAGAGAATCAAAGCTACAGAAGCTTTAAAATTAAAAAGTGAATTCAATCTTAGTGAGTTCATTAACAATCCACTGCCATACGAAAAGTGAAGGGGGTAGAATCTGAAGACAGGAAAGATTTCTATCCACAAATTAACGGGCATGCTAGGTACATCCAGTAATTAACACCATATATTACATCAGGCCTGGAAGTAAAAATCTGGAAAGAATAGCTCATTAATATGGCTTTCTTATAAAACAATAATAATACTATTCATGGAAACATCTATTATTTAAGTTTCTCAAAAAAAGTGTTCAAATTCCAGTTCTTAGAGAAGCCTTGAAAATATCTCAATCAGTAACAGCAAAGTTTTAAAGAAGGATTGAGGATCTAATGATTAACAAAATAAAAATGTTTACCAGCAACTGTGCAAGTGAATAAGCTTTTGCAGAATGGGAAGTATGTTACTGAAATCAAAACTGACTTACCTAAATATGTCTGCATATTCTGCCATCGCAGTCATGATGGCTTCTACTGTCTTAGAGAAACTGCTCTACCATAAAACTGATTTTCTTTTCTTTTTCTTTTTTTGAGACTTATCACTCTGTCACTCAGGCTGGAGTGCAGTGGCGTGATCTTAGCTCACCACAACCTCTGCTTCCCAGGTGCAAGATTCTCCTGCCTCAGACTCCCCAGTAGCTGGGATTACAGGCATGTGCCACCATACTCAGCTAATTCTTTTTGTATTTTTAGTAGAGACAGGGTTTTGCCATTTTGACCAGGCTGGTTTTGAACTCCTGACCTCAAGTGATCGCCCACCTCAGCCTCCCAAAATTCTGGGGTTACAGGTGTGAACCACCACGCCTGGCCTAAAACTGATTTTCTTTGCTTAATGGCTGTGAGAACTGACAAAGGGAAACTAAAATTAAAAAACTATTAGACACGCTAATATATTAATTGTACAACCCCGTCTAACAGTTTCTCTTTAATTTTGCAATAACATTAAGATGTAATCTTTATAGAGTTCTTATACTGCCATTCAGCAAAGTTTTACATGCCATGACTTTTATTCAGAACTAAGACCTCAAAGACAAGGTCTCCAGAAGATCTCATTCTAGACATAAAACAAGTAAATAGTAATATTATGTAAACTTCAACTAAAGATAATTTTTATTAAGTTAAAGAAAAGGTAATTAATACTTTAACAACCTCAGCTAAAAACAAAGCTAAGAATTCACATCTTGGAAAAAACAATTACTATTCCACTGTGCATCTGAGGGTATATCAGACAGTCTATACGAATAAACTAATTTAAAAGCTGTTGCCAATCAATAAATTATCATCTCATGAAGATTAAACACTAGATATCCATTTAGATTTAATCAAGCATTTAGAATATGCTTGATTAAAAATTCTCTCACACACACACACACACACACACACACACACACACACACAAATTAGCCAGGTGTGGTGACGCCCGCCTGCAGTCCCAGCTACTCCTAGCTACTTGGGAGGCTGAAGTGGATCACATAAGCCTGGGCAACATGGTGAATCCCTGTCTCAAAAAAAAGAGAGAAAGAAAGAAGGAAAAGAAATGGGCAACAACTTTACAAACCTATAATCACATAAAAAGTTGTAAAACATATGAGATGTGGTTAAAGTCAAACAAAGACTTCATGGAGCCATGTTATGACTTAACAATCACAAAAGGAAGTGAATTTATCTCTACTAAAGTGAATATAAATATTGCAATCATTATTTTTCTGGCATAATTATGTTTTGGAACTATGTCTTCTATAAAAACCATCTATGTACCCACCTGTCCCAGTTGTGTTGGCTGCCAACTACAATCATCCTCTGTCCTTATTTTTCTAAATCACTCTACTAAAAATATTATTCATTGGCCGGGCACGGTGGCTCACGCCTGTAATCCCAGCACTTTGGGAGGCCCAGGCGGGCGGATCACTAGGTCAGGAGTTCGATACCAGCCTGGCCAACATAGTGAAACCCCGTCTCTACTAAAAATACAAAAAATTACCCAGGTGTGGTAGCGGGCGCCTGTAATCCTAGCTACTAGGGAGGCTGAGGCAAGAGAATTGCTTGAACCCGAAAGGCGAAGGTTGCTTGCCGAGATTGCGCCACTGCACACTAGCCTGGGCAACAGTGCGAGACTCCGTCTCAAAAAAAAACAAAAACGAAAATGATTCACACAATATCTGCAAAATAGTATTTGAATATTGGTTTTGCAAATCTGTCAAAAGTCTCTCTCCAATTTTCAAGAGACAATCCAATCCTGGAGTTATCAGTGAGAGGAAGATTTGGTATTCTGCCTAGAGTGTGGCGAGTTCACCTGTGCCCCCTTAACCCAGAAACTTGCATTGACCATATTTTTACCATGTGGCAAATACATGTTGTCAACTCAAACTGTGAAAGTGGAACCAATCAATATTGAGTATCTGTAAAATCCAAGGGTCTAAATTCTTGTTTCATATTTAATTTTTAAAATCCAAGTGTCCAAATTCTTTTTTCAAGTTTAATTTTTAAAATCCGAGTATCCAAAGTCTTGTTTCAGGTTTAATTTTTAAAACTGAAAGGTAATGTAGTAAATCTTTTTTAGGATCTTAACATGTTTGGTATTTAAACTTATGAAAGAAATACAAAAAAAAAAAAAAAAAAAGACGTATACCATTACTGTCAATAAATCCAAATGGTATCTTCATTTTCAGAATCACATCTTTTACTACCTTCTTCAAACATCACTTCCTCTCCACTACTTCCCCCAGTCCTTTAGGCAAATCAGTGATTCACACCGTGTCTTCCACCCCAGATTCTTAAAAGGATCCACTGTGCACGAACGAGTAAGCCCCACAATCCAAGTACATTGCCCTAGTGATGTTTGATGTTTTGAAAGGCACCTGTTAAAATGCCAAAGCCCAAAATTAGATCCTCAAGGGCTCCTTTTCTTTCTTGACCACACTTCTCTTTTTCAATGCCTCCCTCACCCCTTGAAGCCAAACGATTTCCCATCCAACAGCCCTTCCTCCTTCCAGTCAAACCTAAATCCTGCCCTCCATCACCACCAGCCCCAGCCGGGTCAGAGGGCTCCAGTACCAGCACCGATCGCTCTCCCTCGCCCTGGGAAGGGAACACCGGCCCAGGTCTTGCTCCTCTCCTCACCCCCGCTGCCAAATTCAGAGCATCTCTTTCTCCGGGTGCACATTTCCGCAGGACCCCTTCGATCTTCTTCCCCGAATGCGCTGCTTTCAAAAGCCCCCAAGCTCTGGGCTCTTCAAGCCTCATCCTCCCACCCCCTCCCTCTTGCTCCTCGGCCTCCACTTACCCCTCAGCCTTAGGCCCTCGGTTCGACAACCTCCATTTCCTTCAGATTCCATTCCAGAGCTGACTCTCCCCGCTCCCTCAACTGTCTCCCCGGGGCCCCTCCGGGTCGCAGTCCCTCGGCAGCCCCCAGCTCCATCCCAGACTCCTCACTCACCCTTGGCAGCAGGCGCCCCCCAAGCTCCCCTGTCCTCAGCCTCAGCTCCCACTCACCTCCGCGGTCCGAGTCGGGTTCCCCGGACCCACCTCCGAGTCGGCGTCCGAGCCCCCGTCGGAGTCCGGGGCCCTCCCCGCCTCGCGGGAGTGAAGTGCCCCAAGCGGCGGGGGCGGAGCCCGGGGCGGGGAGCCGGAGTGGAGGCGGGGGCGGTGGCGGATGCGCGCAGGCATCGCCCCGGCCGCCGTCACCGCAGCGCCGGCAGCTGCTCTGAGCCGAACCGGAACTGCTTCGGGAGGCGGGGCCCTACCGGCGGGGGGCGGGGTTCTGCCGGCGGGGGGCGGGGCCTACACTGGAAAAGACGCGAGGCTCCAGACGGGCCAGAGAGGAGAGCCAAGAGAAGCAGCCGCGGGGGAGCCCGAGGGCGCATGCGTCATGGTGGAGGCCAAAGCTAGAGGAGGAAGCAGGGCTAGCGGAGGTGGGGCGGGGCCTGTTGGATTAGTAAATGGGGTTAGGGTGTAGAAGGACGTTATCTTAACTCCTCTGGAGAGAGCCAGCAATTGTCATTCTCCAATAGCCAGACCCCAGTGATCGTTGTTATAATTTACTGCCCTTTTATTCTTTGACAGTGTCTATGCCAGATGCAATATAAACATCTCATTTAATCCTTGTGCTAAGGCCAGGCGTTGTGGCTCACGCCTGTAATCCCAGCACTTTGGGAGGCCGAGGAGGGTGGA
>PVKP010020647.1:0-40434 GCA_004027715.1 Plecturocebus donacophilus
CAATTCTCCTGCCTCAGCCTCCCGAGTAGCTGGGACTACAGGCACGCACCACCATGTCCGGCTAATTTTTTGTACTTTAGTAGAGACGGGGTTTCACCGTGTTGGCCAGGATGGTCTCGATCTCTTGACCTCGTGATCCACCCGCCTCGGCCTCCCAAAGTGCTGGGATTACAGGCGTGAGCCACCGCGCCCGGCCCCTCCCTTCCTTTTGTTTCCTCCTTGCTTCCTTTTTTCCCTTCCTTCCTTTTTTCCCTTCCTTCCCTTCCTCTTTCCATCCAATTCTTTTTCCTTTCTTTTTTCCTCCTGTCCTTAGGCATTTACTGAGCATCTTATATGTCCCAGGCAATGTACTGGGCACTCTGGATACAGTTGCCAATGACACAGAAAACAATCCCTGTCCTCATAAGGCTTAGATGTTAAGTAAGTCGGGCATGAACACTGCCAGCCCACAGCTCCCTGTTGCTGGAGGAAGCTGTCTTAAAATGCAGTGTGATATCTGGTATGAATGAAGTCGCACAGGACTTTATAGAAAGATAGGCACCTAACCTGGTCATGAGGGTCATGAAAACTTCCTGGGGGAAGTGATATAGATATTAAAATCTGAAAGATGGGTAAAGAGAATGGTCAAGAGCAGAGAAGGGTGCTTTGAGCAGAAGCAGCGTGTGCAGCAGAAGAAAGCATACAGCTCATGCGGAGACCCAAGAGTAGCCCTCTGGGCCAGGGCAGCAGGTTTGAGGTAGGGATTAATGGAGATGTGGCTGGAGAATTAGGAGAGGAATATCCTGCGTGGCTTTTTCTTGACAGCAATGGAGCACCACAGGCAGGTTCCAAGCAGAGGCATGAGAGAGAAACAGATGGTTACTACCTTTACCAGGCTTCACCATGGCACGTTGGGAAAATGACTTCATACCCCTGTTGGGATGGGAAAGGGGGACCTCCTGACACGTACCTAGACCCCTGATGCCCTTGGGAGCATTCTGCTTGAATTTGCGGTTCCAAACCCAGACTGTAGGCTGCAAAGGGGGCAGTTATGCCCGAAGCTGTGGCGTGTGTGTTCCTATAATCATTAAGACCAGTTCCCAAGCTGCTGGGTAGCTAACTCTAGTCGGTGTCAGGATAATTAACCAAACTGCCTGAACTTTATTCACAGCCTGACAAGGTGCACTCTTGAGACTTGTCTCTGTGGTTAGTCAGGGGGCGGGGGACTTGACATAAGGCTGATTAAGGAGTGTTTTACACAGCAAGAAACTCTCTGATCTTCAGCTGAGCTGGGCTCCCCGCTTTCAGCTCATAGGAGAAATGCCTGCGAGGGTAGAGAATAAAGATCATCCAGTCCAACACCCTCATTTTCAGATGAGAGAGCGGCCATTCTGAGTATGGCCGTGGTTTTCCCAAGTCCACGCAGAGAGTTTCTTCTGGCAGTGGTATTACCAGCAGCTCCACATGGCTCCACTCCATCTTTTTCTTATTGTCTAAAAAATGCTATTTCCTAACCAGCATTTCTTAAATTTGATGTGCCTAGGAATTACTGGGGAGCTTGCAAAAATGCAGATTCTGATTCAGGGAGTCTGGGTGGGGCTGAGATCCTACATCTCTAGCAAGCCCCCAGCTGATGCCAATGCTGCTGGTCTGTGGACTATCTTATGCTCCGTGAGGAGCTCAAAAGATCCTTTCCCAGAGGCCACCTTTAACTCCAGTGGAATTGGCACAAGGTGTCTTAACTTGGGGCTCACTAACTGCAATGGGACCTGAAACCTAAGACTCCTGAGATCAGAGCTGCTCTGGTTAAAGGGTTCTCAGAGGTTGTACACCCCAGCTCCTGTGCATACCTGAATCCCCTTGTTCTGGTCAGCGCTCTTTTAGATTTCAATGAACTAACTTAGTTCCCTTGAATAAAGCATCGCAGGAAAGGCAGGGCAAGAAATGTCATCTGCTCATCTGCTCCACTCCCCACCCTCTGAGGACCGACTTACTTATCAGGTTCAGGTTATTCATCCTAGCAAAAAAATTCAAGATAAAATAAAATAACTGTCACCCAGCTCTCCAAGGCTGTGTGAACTTCAAACCCCAGTGCCTATGATAGCTAGAAACTTCTCTTTTCCCCCCTTAGTTCAACCTTCTGAAAGGGACAATCGGATGGATATAGTTGATCTGTTTGAGCCTCTTTTCTTCTCTGGACCTCAGAAAGCCCTGCAACAAAATGGAAAGACTTGCCTAGGTGGTCTTTCAGGTACTCCAAAGTACTGATTCTCTATGCTTCTAAAGTGCTTTGCAACCAAGTGCTTTAGGAAAAAATAACTTTACCCTGGTCCCTGGGAAAGACATTTATACAAAGAGGTTGCATTTGGGGCTCTCCTCTCCAACTAATGAAGTACTGACAAAATCTAGCCATGAAAATGGGAACTTTTAATATTTCAGTTATAGGATTGGTTCTATGATGCTATTCCCAATGAGTGATTATCCCAATAAGAATATGAGTAGTTACAATTCTCAAGGCCTAATTCTGAAGGAGGCTTTGTAGGCATTTGACTTGGAGTCAAAAGGATTGGTTTTCCAGATCACCTCTGTGGGCAAGTCCTAAAGTCTCATTTGACGTGGAGAAAATTGAAGTTTTTCTTAGATCTGGTATTCAATGATTCCAATCTAATTGTTATTTTATTTTAAAATTCTAAGTTCTTTCTTGACTGAGACTTGGAGTGAGGACAAAAAGTTGCTACTCCCACAACCTCCCAGGCACATCTGTGCTTATACCTTTTCAGGCTCCCCAGCTCCTAGTTGCCAAAGGAAGTTTGAGTACGTTACACAAGAAGTGTCATGGTGCTCTCCAATGGGGGCTTGTTTTCCAGGTTGCACTTCAATACGAAAGGATTTTTTTTAATGCCAAGAGAATTTAAACCTCTTTTCTGTAACCCCTGCCCTCATGGTTCCACTGCAGCCCTTCATCTCCATTGCTGTAGCACAAAACAGAATGATATCCTATGGAAAGAACACAATCACTAGAAAACAATGATACAGAGTTTTTAGCAGCCAAGGTTACGTAGGCATGACACAAACTCTTAACACTTAAGTTTCTGAAGTCAGAAGAGGGTGTTTGAACTGAGACAGCGCTACGTGGGACCAGGTCACTGTGAGACACCTAAGGAGGATATAGACAGGGCATCCTTCCTAGACAAATGCCGGGGACACCGTTCCTAGACAAATGCCCATGCACAAATATGTGTAAAGTGTTCCTTGCAATTCCAGCAGCTTCCTGTCCACCCTTAGCCAACTCAAGCCTATCCGTGGACCACTTGTTATGGACTAAATGCTGGTGTCCTTCCAAAATTCGTATGTTGAAACTTTACCATTCAATGTGATGGGATTAGGAGGCAGGGCCTTTGGGAGGTAATTTGGTCATGAAGTGGAGCCTCCATGAATAAAATTAGTGTCCTTATAAAAGGGACCCCATGTGAGGATACGACTAGAAGTCAGTGGACTGCAACCAGGAAGAGGGCCCTCACCATAACCTGATGATGCCGCCATGCTGATCTCAGATTTCTAGCTCCAGGACTGTGAGAAATAAATTTCTGCTATTTATGAGGCATCCAGTGTAAGGCGTATTTGTTAAAATACCACCATGCTTCAGGATTGCGTATCTTTGTGTCTATCTCAGCCCTGTTGGATCTAAGCTGCATTTTGCACCTGAGATGCTGGAGCCCAGGTCAGCAGCTGCCCCCCACCACCAGAGTTATCTTCAGCAGTGCACAAGTGACACCCACATTGGATGTCCTTGGTCTTCACAATTCAACCAGGCATTGACTCGCAGTGGGAATGTGCTAAGGGAGCCATAGCAGGCAGGGTATGCATTTGCACAAACTGACTTAGCTTTTAAACAAAACCTGCTTCGGCCAGACATTTGTGTGTAAGCATCAGCTTACAGCAGGGAACAGCACTCTGTGGGCTCACAAAAAATGTAGGAAGGAGGCCAGATGGAGGTGTGCTGTGGCTGTGGCCTGATGCATAGTGACAAAGCGCTTTGAGTTTTGTTTGTTTTCCAAGTCCAGACGAGCAGCGGGCAGGGAATATGGAGGCCTGCTTCCTAGTTCCATGTCTGACACTCCATTACCCAAGGACAAGCCTCCTGATGCCACAGGATCTCAATGTTCCTGTCTATGACACAGAGGGAGGTAGTGTATTATATGGTCTCTTGCCTCTGGCCTGAGCATGTTCCGATTATATGAAGAAGGAGGAGGCAAGACAAGATAAAGGTCTCGCTTCAGCAGTTTCCTCCTTCAGGGTCTGGTCTGGGACTCCTGATACCCAATACCAAGTGGTCCCTCTCTCCCCCTCTCCTGGTCCTGAAAGCTGGGGCTTTGTGGCAGGTAACACAACTTGCCTTGTGTTCTGCACTTGAGTGCTCTTGAGTTTCTGCTCCCCAGAAAGATCAGTTTCTTGCCAATGTCATCACTTTTAGCCAGCAGGGACCTATCAGTGGCTCCATCAGGCACTGGGGGCCCCAACCCCCCTTGGCTTTAAGTCTGAGCCCTGGGAACACTGGGGAAACTTAATTCTCGAACACCTTCACTCAAAGAGCCACTGTTCTGCAAAACCAGTGCTGGCCCCTGTATTTCAACAGCTTTCGGGTGGGTTTCCCACCCCAGACGTCGATAGGGCCTGAAATGCCTGTGAATGTATTGACCTGACTTCACCCGCAGGCTCAGTTTCAAAGGGTTGGCTGAGCTCTGAGCCCGCCCTCGTTCCGTCTGAGGCTCAGCTCCTGGAAACCTCAGGCTGGATCTCAGTTACTGGGAAGCCTTGCTCTGAATGTGGGTTTTCACTCAGTGTTTCCCGATAAGCCATTTCTTGTGGTGGGACACCCACCGCTTAGGGGAAACAGCCTTCTTTCTGGGAACTTCTTGCTTCATCTCTCCTTCTTTCTATGCCAGAGATTGCTATGAAGAGGCACACACTGAGCCGGCAGGAGAAACGGGGTGCAGCCGTGCCCACCCTTCTTTCTCACTGACACTGTGCCACCTTGGACAAGTCATTTCTCCTCTGTGGATGTTGGTTCCCTCTGGGCTTATAGCAGTATGTCTGCCTTCCTCATTGAGGGGGATAAATAGGAAGCACCATGTAATGTTATTAGGGAACCCACTCAACAAGGAGTGTTAGAGACTTTTTTGCTATTTTCCTTCCTGTGACTGAGAAATTAGCAGGCACAGATTGTGAAAAACCAGCCGGCTCTTTGGAATTACAAATGTGCACACACCATCCCACTGAGCATCATTTTCAAAAGGCATATTAAGCAGCAGAGACCACAGAGGGGGACCCATGTAAACAGACCTCAGATCCTGGTGAAAAAGCCTCCCAGAAGCTGTTGTCTACTGAGCTGTTAGGGGCTGCTCCTGCTTTCTGCCCCCGCCCCCAGAGCCCTGGCTGGTGAGAACTCCTCTCCCGGACAGAGGGCTCCGGTTCATGGCAAGGGGCAGGGTCCTGTTGCCATGCAGGGCCAGTGCTGCTCCAGGCCCACAGCATGCCTTCAAGACCCAAATCTCCCAGGACTTGAAGCTCTCCAGAATCTCACACCCAGACACATCTCCCAATGTCATGGGTGGTACCCCGTGTTTTTTCCCGTACCCCTACAGCAGCCCATGGGGAATGTTGCCTGTGCTGGACCAGTAAGGATGCTGAAGCCCCCTGAGTTGAATGAACTGGCTGAAGACCACACTTTCTGTTGTGATGCCGGGATTTGACCTGGCATCCACTCCCCAGCCCTTGCTGCTCCCTCCATGCTCCCGGCTCCCTGCAAACGCACAAATGGAAACTGAAGTCTTGAAAGAAGCCAGGGCCAAGCATCATGAAACCCAGGAGTCCTGTGCTGATACAAGACAGGGTCTCCCTGGATGTTGAGGCATCATGGCTGTGTTGGCCAGAACCCGTTTGTCAGCAAAGGTTGAGGAAGCTTGTGCTCACTCCTAGGGGCCATAATGATGCAGACAAGTGGGGTGCATTGTGTTTGTCTGAGCTGCTGTGGGCTGTGCTGGGCAGGCCTCCCCTACCTCCTGAGGCGGCACTCCACATGACCAAGTTCACAAGCCAGCTTTCTTGAGCATGGGTGAGGGAGTTCTGTGGGGGTGGGGACACTGCCCAGGGCTTCTAGGAAGCAGCCAGGGTTCAGGGCTCAGCACCACCATCTCACTGCTGTGGAAACAAGAAAAGGAAACTATAATTCAGCCCAGGGTGGCTAATGGAAGGCTTCCCAGATGATGGACGGGAGGGAGAAGATTAATTCTGAAGCAAGAATAGATGTTATTTAGGAAGGGAAGGACATTCAAGGCAGAGATGAGGTGAAAGACAGCATCGATCATCTACCAGCTACGAGTAGTTGAATCTGACTGCAGTAGAAAATGAAGGAAGCAGGGCCGGGGAGTCGGGGTGGGGGTGTGGATGAGGCTGAGGAGCAGGCAGAGGCCAGCTTGCGGCAGTCCTTGTAAGCCAGGCTGAGTCTGAACTTGATCCTGAAGGCGGGGAGGAGTAAGAAGAGTTTTTAACAAGAAGTAGTGTGGCTAGAGGTGGGTTCTATAAAGATCACATCACTCTATGGGCAGGAGGGAGATGCTCATCCCTGTGCAGGCTCTGTGAGCCAGTCTTGGTCCTGTGAACCAGAGGTGTCCCTCTAATGAAGTGCTAATTGCAAACCAGTCAGTCACACTCTGGGATGTGCTGGCCCCAACACCCGGAGTTCAGCTCTGTTCCTGTGAGTGCGGGTGTCTACCAGGAAGTGGGGCTGGCCTGTCTTCTCGGAAGCAGCAGCAATTAAAATGCAACCCTGAGACATCAAGGACTCAGCCAGCTCTGTTTATTTTTATATACTGATAAAATCCTCAGAAAGGGAAGCCAAGCTTTTCAGAGCAGCCTGCTCATGCCCACCCAGCTTGCTGTGGATCTGCGGGGAGCCCCTGTTCAGAAGGGCAGTCAGTGGCTGTGTCAGTGACCATCTCAGAGGGTAAACATGAGCTGGTCTGAGGAAGTGGGCACATGGGGCTGAGCGAGTTCTGAACATGGCTGCAAAGCCCCGGGTCTCCAGAGTTTCAGTCGCAGCCGGATTCAACTCAGCCGGCACAGCATAGAGCACCTACTGTGTGCAAAGAGATCTTTTGACAGCTTTGCTGCAGAGTCAAGGGGCTGTCAGGGAAGGGAAGGGCCATTCTGCTGCTCATCCTGTTTGGATGGGAAGACCAGCTGAACTTCTCACTGTGGATCAAGCTGGGCCTGTCTACATGCATTTTATAATAAATTATGCCCCTGAAATTCCCACTGGAGGATCAAAACATCAGATCCCTATCCCCCCTTACCCATTTCTTACTGGAACAGAAGTTTAGGATGCCCAGGCATGGGAGGCAACTGCTTAGTGGCCCCCAGGACCCCTGCTTTTCAGCACGTAGCCCCAGATTTGTATCACATTTGGTTTGTGTGACTGAT
Source organism: Plecturocebus donacophilus (assembly GCA_004027715.1). Lineage (NCBI taxonomy): Eukaryota > Metazoa > Chordata > Mammalia > Primates > Pitheciidae > Plecturocebus > Plecturocebus donacophilus. Next base: position 7,462 of record PVKP010020647.1, read on the forward strand.
TGCATCTAGCAGAAGTATGGCTTGTCACTCCAAGGGTGGGATATAAAAGACATTGGTGTTTTGGTTATGCTTGCTGTCTTGGGTCATTTGTTCTGGGGAAGCACACTGCCAGGTCAGAAGCATGATGGAGAGCTCACATCATGCAGAACAGACGCCTTCTGCCAACAGCCACGCATGAGCTTGGATGTATGTGCCCCAGCCTCATTAAGCTTTTAAATGCCCATAGCCTCAGCTGACATCTTGACTGAAACTTCAAGAGAGAGCCTGACCCAGAACCATGCAGCAAGGTCCTTCCCAGATTCTGGACTCTGACCTTAAACTGTTTTCTGACCTTAAAACTGTTGTTCTAAGCTCCTAAGTTTTGGGGTAATTTGTTACACAGCCATGGGTGACTGATACACCATGGTAGACAGTGTACTATCTAGAACATGGGTTTACAGAGATGGACATGGGCCTGGGTCCACACCAATCTTGTGATTTTGGGCAAGTTACTTCACCTCAGTTGACTTAATCTTCTCATCCCTAAAATGGGGGTAGTAACAGTGGCAACCTCATTTGTTGTGATGATGAGGTCAGTGAATGGTACATTAATTCAGGTCCCAGCACATATTAAGTGTTCAATAAACAGGACTGAGTATCATCACCATTTGCTTCAGCCTTTCCTTCCAGCTATGACAAACTTCTTACAGATCTGCAAATGTTGGACTCACACCTTTTCCTAGCTCTGGGCTTTGCTGCCTGTTCCTGTGCACCTGCTTCTTCCGGAGACCTTTCCCTCACCTCTCCACCTGTCATCCTCACCCATCTGGGTTGCTCAGGTGCCTATTTGCTCTGGGAACCAGTTCCTGTAGGCAGAGATGATCATTCCCTCTGGGCTCCCACTGTGCCTTGAAGATTGTCCTGGTGTTTCTTAATTATGTTTAATTGTCATTTTTCTGTGGTCCTTTGTGTCCTAAGGGGCATGCAGATAGTAGGCATTCAGGAGAAGTGAGTTGCACCAAGGTTCTGTTGGATTTATACAAGGACGTCCTGCAGGGAGGAAGGCCAGCCATGCTGCTGACCAGCCATTCACTGGCAGCCTCTGGCAGCCATAAATACTCAAATCCTCATTCGACTTGTGTATTTTTTTCACTCTTTTGTATTTCCTTTTGCCACCACAGGCAGCTCTTACTATTTTATTTAGTTCCTTCTTGAAGCATTATCTTTTCACTTTTATTTTATCCCCTTTCATAATTTTGTCTTATTCTTTAAATAGAAATTATCTGTATGCTTGAGACTATAAAAGCACACATTAATTAAAGGAGTTGACATAACTTTATTCCTTTAAGTTGATTTCCTTTAATCTGGTTCTGGTTAATCTCTTCACTCTGAAGTTCATAAGTGTCGATAAAGTGGAGACTCTTACCCCGTACTTGCCCTCCAATACAGAGACCCCTGGGCAGTGGGGCCACATCGCATGGCTTCTAAACTTCAAGACAACTCTACTACTAAGAGAGGAAGGAAGCCCCAGCACCAAGAGGCATGACCTCAAATACACCCCAGTCTCTGTGTTCCATGAGGGACCCAATGTTCTATAGCAAACAGGGATGCCAGAAATTACTCAGCTTGGACTTTAGCCTGGGCATCACCTCTAACCGACTGGGGACATAGAACATATCACCCAGCCCTCTGGACCCTCAGCTTCTTGGTCAGTATAATAGGGACAGTGGCACACCCTCAGGGGATTCATTTGCCCCATAATTCTTGGGTGCAGACACTAAGCCATACTCTGTACTGGGTCCAGTGTCTGCCCAGAAAGAGGCTGTTCCCTGCTCTCCAGGGGACACTCAGCTGAGAGAGGAGAAAGGTCAACATTCACATCCTGGTGACTGCATGGACAGAGAGATACAGAGGGCATGGGAGAACAGGGAAGAAGAACACCTAGGCAAGGCTGGGAGCACTCTGGGAAGGCTGCAAGAGGAGGTGGCACCAGAGCTGATGGAAGTCTTAAATAAAGATGAGGAAGGCATGATGGAGGTGACCCAGGCATGGGGCTGAGAAGCAGTAGTGCAGATTCCTGTGTAAGTAGGCACCTGTGCACGTGGCATAGCTAGGGGATGAGACATCCGGCAGTTTGGGGTTTCAAGTACGGAAAGCATGGAGCAGGAATGAGGAGGATGGGTTGAAGGGGAAGCTGGAGAGCCCAGCATGAGCCAGGCCATGGAGGAGAAATACAACATGTCTGAAAGCGCTTTGTAAACTCTGAAGACCTTGCACGAATGTGAGGGCCATCCATTGTTTCAGGACACTTAGCTTTCCAGCTGCCACAGCCCATCTTTACAAAAAACATGCTGAAACCAGCGTCTTTTTTTTTTTCTTAAATGATCCTCCTTTCTACAGACTTGCAGAGTACAATCAAGTATGTGAGCGTTCACGTGTTGTCATATAATCAAATGATTGGTGATTTTCTTTTTAATTTCCCTTTCTTTACCCAGTTGTGTTTCTACTGATTTCTCATTTCAGGAACATAAACGCGGTGTCTCCGTGTTTTTAGGAATAAATTGGGAAGTGCTTACTTAGTTTCACTATCCAAGAAATAAAATCACTTCTCCCTCCATGCAATCCTGCAATCCAATCACCTGCGGCAGGAGATGAGGAAGGAAATTACTCTGCTTTTCTTTTGCTTTTTTCCTAACTAGTGGTATTTGAGAAAATTAAGTACGTTTTATTTTACATTCAGGGCCCAGATCCTCAGACACACTTGGAGACTGAAATAGGAGAATGTCAGTTGGTTACAGAAGCAAATATTTCATTGCATCCCTCCCCAGCCCCTATGAATGTCTTTGTAAATGAAATAATAGATTTTGTTTTGACACTACCTTAAATATTTCCACTAAGGCAAGACTCAGAGCACTGCAAATAGTTCCTGTTTATCACAACTGTGGAAATTTCACTTTTCTGGGTAGGATTGTGCAGCAAGTGGCCTGGTCTTAGGATTTCAGTACCCTTTGCCTAAGCCCGGCCTTTGCTCACGGTATGATCTTGGGCATAGACTCCCAGCTTGAATGGGCAGCTGTAGGGCGATAGAAAGGGAATTTGGGGCTGGGTGCAATGGCTCATGCCTGTAATCCCAGCACTTTGGGAGGTCGAGGCAGGCAGATCACCTGAGATCAGGAGTTTGAGACCAGCCTGGCCAATATGGTGAAACCCCGTCTCTATTGAAAATACAAAAATTAGCCAGGTGTGGTGGCGGGCACCTGTAATTTCAGCTACTCGGGAGACTGGGGCAGGAGAATCGCTTGAACCTGGGAGGCGGAGTTTGCAGTAAGCCAAGAGCATGTCATTGCACTCCAGCCTAGGCAACAAGAGTGAAACTCCATCTCAAAAAAAAGGGAGATGGGGAATTAAACATGGAAGCAAATAAAGCAGATTTGAACTACACTTCCGATGTTTACTAGTGATGTGACTTCAGGCAATTTACTTAAATGTCTAAGCCTTGGTTTTCACATTTTGTTATTGGGGTGCCCATCCTTCTGGACTATTGTAGAAAGTTTAAAAATGAGATGGCACATATAAGGTGCTGAGATAGTGCCCAGTATCTGGTGTTGCTATGTGCAATTGCATGGTTTCTGTACCGAACAAAGATGTCAGCCAAGGGGCAGATGGAGCTGACACCCTGCTTTGATTTTATAATTTGCTGGTCTACCATATAGAACCCTTAAAAAAAATAGTCTGTTCAGAGGAGAGCATTTGGAAGAGTCATCCTGCAGAGATGGAGTCTCTGTAATTCACATGTACGTGAATTTCTGGGAGAGCTGGCCCTGAGCACAGGGAGATAAATCTTCACCCCACTCCACTGGATTTGACTCCACCATCCTCCTACAAAAAGGCATACAGCCTCAGCTACAAATCTGTACAAAAGCAGAGATGGCACCATGTCCTGAAGCAGCACATTCATCTCCACATGACTCTGTGAAAAGCATTGTTTTATGTTTGAGCTGAAATCTTCCTTTATGCATCTTCTCCTTGGTTATCTATGGAGTCTTTGGAGCCCTCATGAACAAGTGAGTCAGTAAATACCAAGTGCTCATTGGCTAATTTATTAAATAGCATATTGCTTAGGTTAGGTTAGGTTTCTGTGCTGCAAGGAATCAAGCTCTGTGACTTAGCACAGCAAAAATATATAATGTGAGTTCACTACGAGTAGGGGAGAGGAGAACTTCTCCAGGCCCCAAACCCACAAAGACTTCACTACGTGGAACACTGTCATCAGTCCTGGCAGTGAGAGAGAGAGACAGAGACTGAAGAATCCAGTATGTGCTTTTCCCTGCAGCAGCAGAAGGGATGCATTTCACTCTGGCTAACATTTCACTAGCCAGTCACATGACTCTGCCTATCTATAAGGGGTCTGAGAAATGTGGAGGAGCAAATGGATAGTCCAGTGAACATCTCTGCAACTTTCCTAGCAGTGGGCTGATTCAGTTAGGGCCATGCACAGGGTGCTGGCCTCCAGTATACTGGGTAGGTATGGGCAAGCCCCTTTCCATTGCCAGGGCTCATTTTGCCCATGGGGAAAATGAAAATATGAATTACCACATTGACTACAGAGGGAATGGGACTTGGGTGTTCCACAGGCCCTAGCTCTCTAACACTTCCTCCGTGGGTTTGAGGCATTTGAAAACACAGCTGGGAAAGACCCCAAAGCATACAGGGACATGTGAGAATGAGAAATCTGGCCAAGAAGCCAGACCCCCTTTTCAAATGTTTAGCTCTAGAGCCCTCCAAATCCAAAGCAAATTATGAGTGTGGAGAGAGAAGAGGGTCTTTCCGCTCCTATTTCACCAAAGCCTGTGATGCCCACAGCACAGCCCCACTTTTAACAGTGCCTGGGGTGGGTGGAAGGGCCTGGTCTGTGGCCACAGAGAGAACTTTTGTCTCCAGGGGTGTCTAACCGGCCTCTATCCTGAGGATTACCGTAACTTTTTAATTAAGGCAAAGTTTGCAGGGAGTTGGGCCTTTTGATGTGGCAGCTGTAGCTGGAAAACAGGCCTGCACTGCAGACTTTACTGCCTGCCGATAGCCCAGGAGCCGCCACCCACATCTCAGAGCCCACACCCCATAAACAGCCCAGATCATGTGTCCTTAGGGCAGGGTGCATGAGAGGGGTCGGGACCACCATGATGTGAGAAGACTGCCTTGGCTGACAGTCTCACGGGGCCTGGACCACCCCAGGTCCCCCACAAAATGGGGGTAGGAGTTTGAGATAGCAGAGGAATGAATAAGGTGATCTTAGATACTCATGGCAAAGTTGTCAGTCTTGACCTCTGTGTCCTACAATACCCAGGCAAGAATGGATTGGGGAGGTGAATGGAGCCAGGAAGTCCCTGCAGCATCTTCACACCAGAGTACATGTGTCTGCTTTCTCCAGGCAGCAGGAAGGACAGGGACCGGCCTCACTCACCTGTGAGTGTAGGCAGCCCTTTAGATGCTGACAGAACTGAAAACCGTCCCTTTGGGGACAGTTACCAACAAAGTGCACTTTGAGCGTGTCGCTTTATTTGTATTGGACACCCATTTATTGAGCCTCTACTATGTATAAGGTATGTGTCTCAGGCACTGAGAGCTCAGCAGTAAATAGTAACCCCTGCCCACAGACCTGCTCTTCTGGCTTCGGGTGTTTATGACACCACTGAAGTTTATGATGTTGATGGCACCCACCAGGATGCATCCAAGTCACACAGCTAATGTAGGGCAAAACTGAGATAAGAACCTGGGCTTACAGGTTCCCATGAGGGCAGCACTTTTCAAACTTTCTCACTGAAAAATCCCTAATAGGGTGTCTGGGGGCAGGGCCCCAAGCAGCCAGATGCAAGGATGACATTTCTTTGACATTTCAATGCTTTACTTGAAAAATTTATACAAATGTTGAATTCTGTACCATGTTATATCCCTAGTTGTTTTACTATAAAGTAACAGTGTAAGTTACCTTATATATATGTAGCCATAAAAAAAAGTGTTCACCTCATTTATCCTGCATCTCTGTATTTCTCTTGGCACACAGACACATACGCTTGGTGACCCTCAGTGCGGGACGCACATTGTGAGCTCACACGAACTCTCCTAAATTTCCACCGGGCCTTAGGGGCCGGCTTCTCTTTGCTGGTGTTCTCAAACGAGTTACAGCATATACAAAGTGAAAAACAAATGATGAGCTAGGAAAGAATATTTGCAAATTATATGGCCTTGATCCCTCAGATACATATCCCGCAAAACAATGAGGAGGAAACAAGACCATTACAAGGCCGTTGGCAGCCATTTATGTGAAAGGATATACCAATGGCTGTGAGACATATGAAACTCTGCTTCACCTAATTCACAATGAGATAAATGCACATTTCAGTCATGCTGAGATGCTCATTTTTACCTACAGGGTTGGCAAAAATCCCAATGTTGGTTATCACATACAGAAACAGTCGAGCTCATTCATTGCCACTGCTCCAGGTCCAGAGTGGCTCAGGCCCTGTGGATGGCACTTTGGCCATATTATAGAGAAAGCACACTTATAAAAAGGTGCTTTTATGAGGCGAACCCCTTTGTTTTGAGTGTCAATTATGTATTCAGCAGTGGTCAGAAACTTTGTGGGAATAATGAGGCACTTGCACAGGGTCTGCCCCCAAGGAGCCTGTGACCCTGCCTAGTGGCACTGGAGACAGGACATAGTAAAAATAATGATATTTTATATCTCTCATTTATCAAGAACGTTCAAATGTAATAGGTCATTGGGCATCACAGCAACCCTACAAGGTAAGTATTTTTATTTCTATTTTCCAGTCCAGAAAGCTGAAGCAGAGCATAATTTGCCCAAGGTCGCACATAAAGTAAGCCCTGGACCCAGAGGAAGCAGCAGGGATTTCCATGCACTTTCCGCTGAGGCCAAGCAGCCTGCTCACGGGGGAGTGTGGCCCTTAGCAGCATCAGACTGTGTGCAAGACACCCAGAGAAAGTTCTAGGGAGTGGGAACCAGCGCAGGTGAAGGTCACTTGAGTCTAGCCTGGAGGCCAAGATGGCCTGTGCATCACTCTTACCGGGGTTCAAGGTTTGGTTCTATTACTTACTATGTGTGTGACTCTGGATGAGCAGTAAAACCTCTCTGAGCACTTGCTGTTTTTATGTAAAGTACATGCAATAATAAGATTTCTGTGAGGATTAATGAAGATATTAATAATAGCATCTTTAAAGTACTTAGCCTATTGGCCGCTACATGGTTTGCAGTCAGTAAATAGTGGTGATGAAGGAAGAAGAGGGGGCGGAGACAGAGGAGGAAGAGGAGCAGGAGGAGGAGGAGCAGAAGCTGGGGGTGCTGATTAGGCTTCATAAGAGAGGGGGGGTCTGAGCCTTGAAGGTTGGGTGGAATTCACACTAGGAAGGACACGTGTGTGTTTATGTATTAGGAAAAAGGCTCTCCTCTGAATTGGATCCTTGATGCAGCCCAAACCCAATTCAAAAGTGAAACACATCTGTTTGATGGCAGTGTTTCTGAAAAGGTGGTGGTGGGTTCATAAGCTGGCCAAGGAGCCACCGTGTTTCAGGCCTGCAGGACTGAGGCACTCAGAGCTGATCGAGCCAGACCTCTGCTTTCCACCAAGTGGGACCGTGAAACACTCACGGTAGCTCAGGTCGCCAAGGGTGCCGTGGAAGCAGCAACTCACACAGAGGGAGCAGCATTTTTGCCCCAGCCAGATCACAGTGCACTCCTTTTCTCCCAGAGCCCAACAGTTGAGCAATTTAGAGGGAAAATCTCATTCACGTTGGGAGAAGAGAGAAGACACTTTTCCTCGTAACTTGCCATAGAGGTTTCTGGTCAAGCCTCTAGAATCTCACTTAGCCCCTGAACCTCCCTCTAGAGGTGAATTTTTAACTCCCAGAATGATCCCAGAAAGCTCTTTTCCCTCCCTCTCTCAGCTGCCAAAATGACTCCCCAAATCTGCCCTCCATATGAAAACACAATAAAACCTTATACAATCAGGAAAGTATTCAAGGCTCATAATAAATAATTGCCCTGTGACTGGTGGATTGGATCTCCTGCACACCCTCAATGGGCCTTTTTCTTTAACAGAACAAATAAAAGGAACAGATGCAGGGACTCTCCTGCCAACAGCACGTGGCCTCTCCTTGGGGCCTGGCGGGTCACAAGGGAGCAGCTCCCCACACTGGACACACAGGAACAGTGGGACAACACTCACTCCAGAATGCTGCTCTAGAGACACGGGCACATCTTCAGCAACAGCAGCACTTTCTTCTCACCTCCTCATGGCCCGTCTTTCTCTTTTGCTGCTGGGGGGTATGTCCACAGTAAGAAGAATCACCATGCCCCAGTGGAATCCTGGCATTCCCTGTTGTGAACTGTGCATGTGAGGGATCCAGGTGGCAAGTCCCTTATGAGAACCAGCCGACCAACCTCATCAGCTCTCCCAGGCCCCCAGCACACATGTTCCAACAGCACTACCCGCTTTGCTATCTTTCATCTCACTCCCATTTCTCCTGCTCCTTTTCTCTCCTGCTCCTCTCTCTCTCTCTCCCTCTCTCGTTCTCTCTTTCTCTCTCTCTCTCTCTCTCTCTCTCTCCTTGCCTCCCTCCGTCATTAGACTGTAAGCTCTTCACAGGCAAGGCCAGCCCCGGATGAGGCTCAGTGTTCTGGCACAACTCCTTGATATGAGAGGAAGCCAGTAAATGTCTGTCAGATTAAAACATGAACTAGAAAACACAGTTGAAAAACAGGAAATGAAAGTCCACCCTACCAGTGCCTTTATGTTTTCTTCAAGACTGATCTGGTGCATTTTGCTGCTTCGGATGTCTCTGCTTCAAATTTCCAAGTGTTTCCTGACAATCTCTGCCCTGCCTGGCTCCTCTGAATAGAGTCACGTGACACAAAGCCCAAGGCCTTTCCTATGCTGTGCTAACAGCACATGGTAGCTGCAGGGCCTGTGTTGGTTCTGCACAGCTAGCATCCAGTCCCCTTCCAATCTGAGCACCTCTGGCTCCTCTCTGCAGCCAGCCCCCCTACACCTGGCATGCAGTTCTGAAGCTTTCTTGACCTCTCCAGCACCCAAGCCTCCACCCAACCAATGCCCGTATTCTCCCAAGAAATTCACATCTGCTTGCTAATGGCAAATAGGCAGAAACTGACTGACCTGGCAGTGGCACTTAGATCAGATTGCCCTTAGGTCGCTGCACTCCCCACACTGAATTGGCCCCGCTCCTGCCCTCTGAGAGGTCTGCTACATCAATTCTTCCCTCTGTTCTCTCCTTCTAATAAGTTCCCTTTGATACTTAAGTTGTCTGGAGCTGGTTTCCGGTGCTTAGAACCCACAAATAGCCTAAGTTCAGATTTCTTCACCTTAACACTACCAGCATTTTTACTGGGTAGTTCTTTGCTGTGGGTATCTCACTGGTAACCAGCATGGCAAATGACCAGTGGATGCCAGGTCTCCTTGATGCCGTGATGCAGCCAGAGCTCCTATGCCAGGGTTTCTTAGCCTTGGTACTATCATCAATACCACCATTTTGGACTAGATGATTTTTCACTGTGGGCACTGTTCTGTGCATTGCAGGATGTTTATCAGCATCCCTGGCCTCTATCCACTAGGTCAGGGATCCCCAACTCCGGGGGTTATGACCAGGTACTGGTCTGTGGTCTGTAGGAAAGGGCCGTACAGCAGGAGGTGAGCGGCCAGTGAGCAAGCATTACCGCCTGAGCTCTGCCTCCTGTCAGATCAGTGTGGCGTTAGATCCTCATAGGAGCGCAAATCCTGCTGTGAACTGTGCATGTGAGGGATCCAGGTTGCAAGCCCTTTATGAGAATCTAATGCCTGATGATCTGAGGTGGAACAGTTTCATCCTGAAACCATGTCCCCCAACTCCAACCCTGTGGAAAAATTGTCTTCTACAAAATCTGACCCTGGTGCTAAAAAGATTAGGGATTGCTGCACTAGATGACAGCTGCACCCCTTATTTGTGACAGATGTCTCCAAACACAGCAAAACTGTCCCCGAGGAGTTAAAACCACTGCCATAGACTGATTTAGTAGTTGAAAACTAGCGTCCCTAAATGGAAGTGGTGGCTGAGTGCACATCATTTGGTATAAGGTGTTGAGTCAGCAGTCAGGGGACCTGGGGTCACTTTGCCTGGACCCTTCCTTCACTTTGCACTCCCCACTTGCTGCACCTTCCTCCCAGGACCAAACCTGAGCCAGAGTGGGGACAAGCTGGGAGAAATCCAAAGGACTGCACAACGATGACATTGGAAGATCCATTACCACGTCCCAGTGAGTCCTTACTTGTCAAAGAAGTTAAAACCTGCTTCTTGGCCATCTGGCTGAACTTGCTGATAACTAAGGCAAGTGAATAAATACCCAGACCAGTGGAGTCTGTCTGAAGTATCCACATTTCACTTATCATATTGGGTGGCATTCTGAAGACAACAGAGAAATTGTTTTTGGAAGACAAACCTGTCTTTCTTCCATCAGGTGCTCTTTCTGCCGTAATGACCAGCATGGTGGAGTGGGAGGAGAAACAAGCTGAAATTATAAACCTCGGAGATACGGGGCTCAGAGGCTGCCCTTTCAGACAAAGCAAAGCTCCGACCCTTTCTCACACTTCAAATGGAAGCCTCTTTGAGCCTGGATAAGATGCCAGTGGATGCTTTGTTCTCCCCTTCTCAGGCCCCGGTCACGCACCTTGGAACGTTCTGAGGCCACTTAGGTGCAGGTCCACCAAGGACATGCGGCAGGTGCAGTTCCAAATAGGTAACTCTTAAAATCCTGACCTTTGCCCTCTGTGCTTTACCAGCTCGCAGGTGGGGGAGGGAGGGCGCTGAGTGTAGCCTGGACTTCAGGACGTGGAACATGGGGACGCAGATCTATCACTAACAGCCACAGCTTGGGAACACCTTTCCCCTCCCTGGGCATCTGTTTCTGCATTTACAAACTAGTGCTGGAATAAATCAGTGAGCCTCAAAATTTATGTAGGTTGCTCATGGTTACTCTAAACCCTCCCACGGAGTATGTGCACTTGGGCACACTCCCGTGGATGCATAATTTCTTAAAACACATGAAGATACCTGGAGCCTCTCATATCCACACAGTTCAGGGTGAGGCTATTAGACCAAATGCCCTTGAGGAGTTGCCACTTTCCTGACCCAACTGTGATAGCTCAAGTCCATCATTTTGGCTTGTATGATGGTGGACAGGGCATGAATTTTGAAATCAAACACACCTGGTTTGGGATCCTAGCTCTTTCTCTTATTAGCTCTGTGATATTCTGTTTTCTAACCTTCCCAATTCTCATTTGCTCTGCTTATAAAACGGTGAAATAATACTCCTGTAGTTCATTCTAAGTATTAAATTACGTAAAGTGTGTGACCTCCACACACCTAGAGAATTCTTAATTCATTTCTGCTTTCCTACCCTTTCCCCCTCTCCCTTGTCCTTTCGTTGGTATTAGCCTCCAGTTAAAACAAGAACAGAAAAGCAGTTAGTATATCAGACTGTTTTGATATCTGGGCAGGTCCTAGGGAAGGTATGATTATGTACCTATTGTTCACAGCAATACACACACACACACACACACATACACACACACAAAATGTGATGTCATATATATATATCACATTTTGTGTATATAGATATCTATATATATATTATATATATATATACATTTAGTGTGTGTGTGTGCATATATATATATAGTGTGTGTGTATATATATACACATATACACACACTATATATATATGCACACACACACACTAAATGTATATATATATATATACACATACACACACACTAAATGTGACATCCCAAGAGATAAATTTACAGTGTAGGAAATGACTCTTTACAAGCTGTGTGGCTGTGGTTAATGGGCCTACCCTCTCTGAGCCACATCTATAAATGGGGATGATAATGCCTCCCTAACAACCACCCACTCAGAATTCCCTCTGGATACCAGACACTGGGCTGAGCATTTACATATCACTTTACATCATTCATGGTAAGTCTATTGTGAGGATAGCGTGAAATAACCTACTTGGAAGGGCTTTATAAATAGTGAAACATGAGGCAGATATTTCATTTTCCCTATTATTAGTAGATCTCAAGTGCTTGTTTTCCATTGTGAAAACAGGAGGGACTTTTCCAGTCAGAAGGGTAAGTGTGTGTGAATGGGACATGCCAATGAATGACGCTGAGTCAAGGGCTGTTTCAAAATTAAAAGGTGAGTGCCGGCTGGCAGCTTCTTTCCTGGAGCTTCAGTAAAACAGACAAGGAGGATAGAACACGATATCATTTTTCTTCTTGTATCTTTCACAGAACATACGAGTCTCCTTGCTGAAGGTCTAATTTACCCATTTCTCATTTAGCACTCCATTTACTGGATGCTGCAGCACAGCAGTCCACATCCTGGGTGAAATGATCAATCTGGTAATAGAGTATCTAAATGATGGATAAACACGGTTTAGGGAGGCTTTGGTAGGTAAGGCCTCACTCAGCTAGTTTAAAAAATTCCCGTGCTTTGGAAACTCTCCCCGAGACACCTACATCCAACACAGAGACTTTTTGTCTTTACTGAGCTGAGCCGCCAACTCCAACGTGTGCAAATACAGATTGAACAGGCAAACGTGCAGCCAACTCCAGGACTGTAAGTGTTTGAAACTGCAGATCTGTTTGATGAGCAAATAATGCATGATCAATAAAGACTTGTCGAAATGAAACGAAAGAAGAGTAGCTGTTTGCTGAATCTACTCTGGCATAGATAGTACACAGACCGAACAACAGGAAAACACAGTGCAGGGGTGTCAGGCCCAAGCAGTGTGTGTTAGAAAGAGAATGCTGGAATTCTTGACTAACGTGGACTCACCTGGGTGGAGAGAGGGGCAGGCTGAATGCAAAGGGGGCCCTGCCTGGAGTCACCCTGTGACTTCTCGCCAAGGAAAGAGATAATGATCAGGAGCTGATTGGAGAACTAAGCCAGGTGTACAAAAATTAACATCTTGATTCATAATTGCCAAAAGGTGGAAACCACCCAAATATTCATAAAAGAATGAATAACATGTGGTATATTCATCCAGTGGAATGCTATTCAGCCTTAAAAGGAAGGACATTCTGCCCAGGGTGGCTCAGGCCTGTAATCTCAGCACTTTGTGAGTCCAAGGCAGGAGGTTCACTTGAGCCACAAGGTTCAAGACCAGCCTGGGCAACATAGTGAGACCTTGTCTAAAAAAATTAAATAAAAACATAGTCAGGAGTGGTGTTGTGTACCTGTAGTCCAAGCTACTTGGGAGGCTGAGGGAGATGATCTCATGAGCCCAGGAGTTTGAGGCTGCAGTGAGTCATGATCACACCACTATACAAGCCTGGGCAACAGAGCAAGACTCTATCTAGAAAAAAAAAGAAAGAAAGAAAAAGAAATAAAGAAAGAGGGAGAGAGAGAGAAAGAAAAGAAAGAAGAAAGAAAGGAAGAAAGAGAAAGAAAAGAAAGAAAGAAAGAAAGAAAAAGAAAGAAAGAAAGAAAGAAAGAAAGAAAGAAAGAAAGAAAGAAAGAAAGAAAGAAAGAAAGAAAGGAAGAAAGAAAGAAAGAGAAAGGAAGGAAGGAAGGAAGAAGGAGAAAGAAGAAGGAAAGAAGGAAAGAAAAGGCAAACGGAAGGAAATTCCACACGGATGAACCTTGAAGATATCAGGCTAAGTGAAATAAGCTAGTCACAGGAAGTCATCTTATATGATTCTGCTTATGTGAGGTAACTGGAGTAGTCAAATTCATAGAGATAGCAAGTAGAATGGTGGTTGCCAGGGGCTGGGGAGAGGCGAGAAGGAAGAGTTATTGTTTAATGGGTTCACAGTTTCTGATTAGGAAGACAGAAAACTGTTCTGGAGACAGGCAGTGGTGATGGTTCCATAACAATGTGAATTTACGTAATGCCACAGAATTTTACACTCGAAAGTGGTTGAAATGGTAAGTTTTATGTTCTACATATCCTACCACAATAAAAAATTATGTCCTATAGTATTTTTCCATTCCAACTTAGATTTGAGTTGTCAAGTGTCAACCTGTACCATCAGTTGGTGAATAAATTGGTACCAAGGATTGAATCTGATTTACCTAGCATCCCCCACTGTGTCCAACACAGTCCTTCTCGAAGCATGGTCTGTGAGCTTCCGAGGGTCCCCTAGACGCATTCAAGAAGTCTACGAGGTGACAGCCTCTCCACAGTGGCACTGAGCTGTGATTTGCCGTTGGCTCTGCTGGTGCTGCTGCGTGTACTGACCATGCAAGGACAGTGGCCATGGTAAACTGCTGGTGCCTCAGCAAGAATCAAAGCAGCAGGCCTAGACTGGACTCGTAGTCATCACACCCTATTGCATTCAGTCTTTAAGAAGGCACTTAACAATGTCCTTGCTGAGGCAGAACAACTTATTAAATTAATTAAGTCTCAATCCATGGGTAGACAGCTTTTTAATATTTTGTGTGACAAAATAGGGCAACTGTGTCCAGTATTTCTGCTCCTCCTGCAGTACAGTGGTTATCTCAAATAAAGGTCCTTGTGAGTGTCATGTTAAAATAGCCACTTTTTCCCATGGGACATGGAAAAAAAATGTGTTTTTTTGAGACGGAGTCTCACTCTGTCACTCAGGTTAGACTGCAAGTACAGTGGTGTGATCTTGGCTCACTGCAATCTCTGCCTTCTGGGTTCAAGTGATTCTTTTGCCTCAGCCTACCGAGTAGCTGGGATTACAGGCGTGCACCACCACACCTGGCTAATTCTTGTATCTTTAGTAGAGACAGAGTTTCACCATGTTGGCCAGGCTGGTCTCGAACTCCTGACCTCAACTGTTCCCCCTTCCTTGGCCTCCCAAAGTGCTGGGATTACAGGTGTGAGCCGCATGTCCAGCCAGGACATCATTTTTATTTGAAAACATGACTGATGGGCAAATTAAGATTATTCAGATTATACAGTATCTGGCAGATGATACTTCCTCAAAATTGAATGAAGGGAGTCTTTTGCTTCAAGGAAAACAACTGAACGTATGGTTGCCAAAGCTAAAATTAAAGCATTTCAAAGAAACAGAGTTTTGGACAACTCATCTTCAGCACCATGAACTTGAGTGTTTCCCAGTATTTACAGGACTTTCTGATGAGATCAGGGGTAATATAAATTAATGTGATTTCTTGGATGTTGTATAATTAAATAGGTCAACATTTCAAAACATCTTTGGCTACTGAACCAATATTTTCTAAATGACCAATGCATCATACTCCAAAATTGTGCAGGGTTTTATAAAAGATCCATTTAAAGTACAAGACAGAAACATGGAATTTACCAAAAGTTCACTGATATAGTTTCAGATTTCATATCACAACTAAAGTAAGAGACTATCACATGCTGAGTTTTGTTGTAGTGTCAAAAGAGAATAGCTACAGTTATTTGAAAAGGCTATATTCCTCTCTTTTTCCAACTACAAATCTGAATGAGTCAGAAATCTTTTCACAAACTTCAACCAAAACAACATTTTGCAACAGATTGGATACAGATACAAAAATTTAGCTGTCTTTTATTAAGCCAGATGCTAAAGAAATTTGCAAAAGGGTCAATACCATCTTTCTTATTAAATTTTTTTCCATTTTGAAAAATAGTTATTTTGAATAAAAAATATTTATGCTAATATATAGTTGGTTTTTATTGCTATTGCTAAGTGCATTATTAAATACATCTTTTTAACATTTCTCAGTATTGGTTTTTCATGTTGATAGATGTAACCTACATAAGCAAAAGCTCTTTGGGTTGTCAGTAATTTTTAGGAATGAAATGGGTCCTGAGATCAGAAAATGTGAGATCCTCTGACATAGTCTTTAGCACTCATCTTGCAAAGTAAATATATGAACAACTGCAAGTCTACCATCCCCTTTATTTCATAAAAGTCAAGATATTTTAATGGGAAAGGAAGGATGGATCTAACCTTGGTATAAAGGGCACTTTGGAGATTTAATAGATTTGGCTTCATTGAAAGCTGGACTCCTGATCCTCATTTTTCCAGCTTTGCCATAGCCATGTAACTCTGTCCTATGTCACCGTTTGTAACCATCAATCTAGAGCAGGAGTTGGCAAACTTTTCCTGTAAAGGACCAGATAGTAAGCATTTTAGACTGTGCAGGCCATACAGACTCTGTAGTAACTACTCAACACTGCCATTGTAGCACAAAAGCAGCCCTAGACATTACATAAACAAATACATGGGTTGTGTGCCAATACACTTTCATTTATAAAGCGGGTGGTGGCTGGATTTGGCCCACGGCCAAATCCTGATGTAGAGAGCTGCATAGGGACGGCTGGGTGACTAGGGAGACACCATTCCTGCCTGGCCACCAAGGTCTCTGAAATTGCTGAAACTGCTGGGCATACCATTCTCCTAAAGCAGATCAGGAAGATCTGCTCAAGAATCTGGCTGATCCACAGGGGTACACAGCGCCTGTCTTTTCCGGCATCTGAGGAGTACGGGAGTTGACAGAGTCACTGAACCTCCCCTAGAAGGGCAATATTTAAGCATAGTAAGCACAGCCCTACCGGTATCCAAGTGGCCAGCTAAAGAAATGGAAGGCAGGCAGGTAAGATGGCCAGTGCACAGTGACAGGGGAGGTAAGTGACAGACCATCACCCAAACCTGAGCTCTCTGCCGCATGACGCCACACGTCCGACACAAGGACACTTCCATCTTGCTCCACACTCCCATGTGGAAAATAGAATCTCAGTCTGATTTAGAGATGCATTTAAATTCCCCACTTTCCAGAAAACACCAAATCCATGACTTGCTTTCAGAACAAAGGAATACATTCTTAGAAAGTGAATCTCCATTGCCATCTTCTCTCTTTCAGGGTGTCAAGATTTGCCAGGCAGCCTTCTGCCAGCCGTGTGCACGTCCTCCCCACAGCTGCCGATCAGCTGGTCAGATTAGGGGCACACACGTATGGTTGCAGAGGCATGGGAGAATGAGCCACATCGTTTCTGACATGTGAGCACCAGAGCTGTGAGCATATGGCCTGGAAGCCTCTCCAGGAATTTCACGGGACATTTCACGCAAGTTGAGACCGAGACATTCAAGAACCAGATCCAGAGAGAGAAAAAGAGAAATTGCAGAAAATATTTCTAAGGGAAATATTTTCATCAACCGTGATGGAGAAGAGTTAGTATCTGTAATATAAAGGGCTCACTGGAATCATTAAGAAAAAGGTGAAAACTCCAAAGGAAAACTGGAAAATAACATGAGCTTATGATAGAAACACAAATGACCAACACGCTTAAAATGAAATTTATCCTTGCTGTTAATAGATAAATGCAAATTAAAATATGACTTTATTTTTTTACTTACATTTTAAAAGAATAACATTTAATGTTGGTGTGAATGCAGTGAAAGGAACATTCTTCGTATATTGCTGGTGAGCAGGAAAATGGGTACATACCAGCTGGAAATCAATCTGGCAATACATACTAGTAGTCATAAAAATAACCATAATCTTTAACTCAGTAATCCCACTTCCATGAATATGCACAGAATAAACTAAGATCACCACCTCCCTCTGACAAAACATCTACCTCTAGGAATATAATTCATGCTGCTGGTAGCTTTTTCTGACAGTTTCACAGGTCATTTCTTGTACACTAGAAACTGAAACTTAAATGCCTCCCTTTTTCCTCCACAAATGATACTGGGAATTCATATGTGCATAGCTTCCCTCCTGTGCAAGCATAGGTTTGGGGGATCCTCAAGCAGAACCTTGGTATTCTTGGTTGAGTCAGCCTATCATCAGGTGATCATTTGAATCCTACACCTGTCATTCCAAACAGCCTCAGCTTCACCCAGCTTAGTGTCAACTTCAAATGACCTTTGTCAACCTGTCACATGCACCATCATCCCCCTTCTCAGGGGGTGGTATTGTGGCAAGCTGAGGATGGGTCCAGTGGCAGGCCTCTAGACATCTTCTTCCCTACTGACTCCTATCAGCTAAACAGCAAGTGGGATTGTTCAGCCTATCACAGATCTATTTAGCTAGGATTAAGATACATTCCTGTCTTGTCCATCTGGTAACTGTGAAACGTAATGCCAGGCTGGGCGTGGTGGTTCATGCCTATAATCCCAGCACTTTGGGAGGCCGAGGTGAGTGGATCAACTGACATAAGGAGTTTGAGACCAGCCCGGCCAACAAGATGAAACTCCGTCTCTACTAAAAATACAAAAATTAGCCAGGCGTGTTGGTGCGTGCCTGTATTCCCAGCTACTTGGGAGGCTGCGGCAGAAGAATCACCTGAACCCAAGAGGCAGAGGTTGCAGTGAGCTGAGGCCACACCACTGTACTCCAGCCTGGGCAACAAGAGCAAGACTCCATCTCAAAAAAAAAAAAAAAAAAAAAAAAAATGACATCAAATATCTTGCAGAAATTCGGCAGAAGCACAGTTATAAAGGGCAGGAGGGAAAAGCATCCCTCGGGGGAAATGTCCCCAACTCTGCTGCCATACAGCACTGGCTTTTCTAGGTCTCCACCCGCCCAGGACTCCCACTTTCTCTCTCCTCAACTCAAACCTCCTGCCCTTCCACACAGGACTTTTCTCACTGCTCCCTTTGACCTAATGTTGGGCATGTGTTAGCTGCCTCTGGCTGCAAGGTAAGCAGAAGGGGGTCTAGAGTCAGGGATTGGATGCCTCGCTCCATTTACTCCTACTTGGACATGTCCTTAACCCTTCTGATCCTAAAATCCCTCCCCTACAAAATGGACAAAATATGTCCTGTTCTTCCCACCTTCAAGGGTATCTGTAAAACTCAAAGAAGACAGTGAATAGCAACATGGCTTGTAAACCTAAGGACTATGCAAAGGGAAGGTCATTGGTCAACGTCACCACCACTCCTACTAAAACATCTTCTTCTTGCTATTTGGTGTAGAGGAAAGGGTAAAGTCTTCTAGAGTGTTCGCTAAGTGTGTGAAGGATGGAGGGGTCAACACCAATGGCTCAGCAGCCCAAGGTTTCTCTGTAGACTTTATAAACAAAAGGGATTGGACGCTGGAAATGACTGGATCGAACCCTAGCATCCTTGAGTGTGGGCCCCGTGAGAGCCAGCCTGACTGGCAGCCCTTGCAGATGAGAAAGTTTCAGCCCCGAAGTAGGGGAGGATGTATTGAGGTCACACCACAAGTCAGTGGGAGATGGGGTCCTAGTGCTTTACAGCCTCCTAGACTTTTCTTCTGTCACCAGCCTTCAGCAACTCATTTGAGGGGCCCCAAGGAGACCTCAGGCGATGAGATTAGAAGCTACAAAAATATTGATCTACAAAAATATTGATCTACAAAAACATATATGAATATAAAATCCAAGGGAACAAAGCCACCGTTAAAGGCTCCACCTGCAGTTCATTAATATGCACTCGAGTGGCTTGTCATTGTAGGTTGGCATTTTGGGGGGCAGTGGGGAGGAGAAGTCTGTTCCATACCCTCATTTCCAGGGAAGCTTCCCCAGTCTTGAATCTGCCTGGGAGACCTTGAGTCCAGAGTCCTGTTTCCAGGTGAGGAAGTTTGGCGCCATCTGTAATTCTCCTCTCTTCAATCCACAAGGCAGGAATCTTTGACTGTTGGTCCCTGGTGACCCTATAGACCTCTATAGGCTGACTCACACAGCAGCACTCAATGAATCATGCTGCTGCGTGAATGCATTTGCTGACTGAGTCCCCAAGGGGTTAACTGACTTTCCCAAGCGCTAGGTGGTAGGGGCTGAGGAGAAAACTGCTTCCTTCCTCCTTCCTTTTATATGCAATTCACAGAATCACAGGATGTTCAAGACAAACAGACCCGTGCAGATCACATTCTTCCCCAATATCAAAGCCCTTTGTTTTCCTCAGGTACCTTTCTTGGCAGCCACACTGAACATTTTCAGTCACTCATCATTCAACAAATATTTGAGGACTGCTTATTTTATACAAAGAGGAAAGTTAAGTAATGCAACATCTCTGACCTCCAAATCCCTTTCCACCTCTAACATCCTCTGGGCCTGAGATGAAAAGCCCAGTGGGGTTGGTAACCTGCCCGCAGCTGCAGCCAGGCACAACATGGGAATCCCAGCAGCTGGTGGTTGTTCTCTCGCATGGCAAACTCTGGTTTTTCTGGGGAAGATATTTTAATCAGGAAACTCCATTTGGCCTAACATGCTGAACCTTACATAGGGATGAGGGTGAGTATTAGCAGCTCTGTGGGCAGAGTTTCTGAGAGGAGGCTGGAATCTGAGTGCCAGGCTAGGAACAAGTCCTGCATCTTGGGGACACAGCATCCCTCGGGGCTTGGGAGCATCAAAATACATCCACGTAATTCCTCACAATGACACAACTCAAACCTTAGAACCACTGGCTTCCTATAGCCTGGTTGGGGAACCAAGGTTTAACTATCAGCATCCATCAAACAGAAAGGCTAAACAAGAGGAAACCCTGGCCCAGTAAGGTTAAACAGCATGCCCTGCCCACAGCTCAAGCGGTGGAAGAGACAAGACCTCTGCACCACTGGATCATTGCTGTATCAAATGCCATCTGGACACATGGACACTCCCTTTTCCAGGGGTAACATGAGCTGTATAGTTTCACTTCAAGCTATGTGGGAGTAGCCTCTATTATTGGCATGTGGTTGAGAAATTGTTTTTCAGTAAGGAAAGGATTAAGTCCATTTTGGGACATCCTATGGTAGAATATATGTAGCCAGTAAAAATAACATCTTTAGAGAATATTTCAAGGCATGCAACAATATTCAAGATCGAATGTTAAATGGAAGTAGCAGGAGACCAAGTTACATATACACAAGGAACCCTAATATTGTGGCTATATACCACATTTGCTCCACTGTAACGGCACTAATTTCAAGGGGCATCACTGACTTAATAATGCTTCAGAAAAAAGGAAAACATTAAATCAACTATAAGAAGCATCCTGATTTCAGAAACATTAAAATACAAAGGACATACAACCAAGAAGAAAGGAAATGTAGCAAAATTCATCACACAAATGTATGTACGTGCGTGCACGTGTGTTAGCTTGTAAGATTCACAAGAAATACATAAAACATGGAATGATGGTTATCTCTGGGGGAGAAATTTTCATTTTATTCATTCTTTGCAGTATTTTTCAATTTTGTTTCTGATGTGTATGTATATATTAATTTTTTGAATCAGAAAAAAATAAACTTTGTCTGTATAACATTCGAAGCAAATATAGGGAAAACTGACTTACCCAAGGCAATTTCCATTTTCCAGTCTTTCTACTTTTTTAGAGTTTCATTTTGTTGTGTTTCTCTCCTCTGGTTTTTAAGCACAGTTTGGCATTCCCTCTTCCGTGAACCATAATAAGGCTCCCATAATGACTTTCCCCACTCTGCTGCCTACCAACATCTCTCAGGAAAGTCAGGTACAATGTCATTATGCAGGTGCCACCAGTATGTTTAAGATCCCACCCTGCACTGCAAGCAGAGTTCTTTGTCAAATGTCCACCTGGGAAAAATTATATAGACTCCAGTGCTAAGAGAGTCTTCTCTTTTTTGAGAAAATGGTATGCTTTGGGTTTTTACTCTGAAAAATCTCAAATATTATCTTGACTATATATTCTTTCCTTTTTTCCCCACCTGCTAAGAAACTCAGAGTCAAATTTGAAACTCACTATGGTAACTCTGTTGGTCCCTAGGGTGTGGCTATTTGTGTACTTTTTTTTCCCCTTTTGTTCTGATTCTTGAGATAAAAGATTTGATTTGATTTGATTGTCTGGTGTTCTTTCCTTAGAAGTTGCTGATCATTGACGGAAAAGGCAGAAAAATAAATACATAGAATTATTCTCTGTGAAACCTTATTCCTCTGTGAAACCTTTCACTTCTCCCTTTTTAGTACTCACTATATCCTGTTTACCAATGAATCTTGTCAGTTACACTTCTAAAATATGTTCCACATATGTCCACTTTCCTCATCTCCTCGGCCACCCTTCTGGTCCAAGCCACCAGCATCCCCACTGGACAGTGACAACAGTCTCCTCACTCGCCTTTCTGCATCGTCTCCTGTCCCTCCTCTGTACTATGTATCTCCTCAAAGAATATCTTCGGCCACTCAAGAAGAGCCAGACCCCCACTCATCCTTTCTCTCAGATATCACCCTATTATACTACTCTTGTAGATCTTATGATGCTTGAATTTGATCTTCATATGTTGTTTACTTATTTATTTTCTATCTCTTCCTTCCATCCCTCAGACAAGAGCTCCATCCTGCCAGATGCTACATTCTCAGTGCCCAGGACCACCTGACACATTGAAAGTTCTCAGTATTTGCTGAAATCAGTGAAAGGCCCCCTCACCTGCAGCATCCCCCTGGCCATGGGCAGTCATTCCCCAGGCATGTCTTTGCATTTTCAAACCATGAACAAATCTCCCTTCTGCTGGCCCCTCCAACCTCTCAACAACGGGTTCACCTAACCTGTCTGTGGTGGGAGAGTTTCCACAATCTATGTCTCATGAGAGACTGGACTAAGGGCTGGTGAGGGAAGAAGATGACAGTGGTGATGAGGACCCACTCAGAAACCCCGTCAGCAGGATCAGGATCTCTGGAAAGGTCCAGAGAGGCCTGCGGCCCCACACATTATCCCAAGGATCATCCCCCATCCTTTCTCATTAATTCACTTGCCAGACATTCAAAAACCATATTAAAATTCTTTGCCCTAAAGGAGCAAAACTTCCCAAAGAGACCTCACACACTTTAAGAGACTTGTTCACGGAGATGAATTTTCTCCAAGGCAATGAATAACCATGCCCTTCTTTTCTCTGGCTGTCTCCTCCTCCCAGGAACTGGATGTGTAGGTTCCACTAAGACCAGAGGTCTTGCCCTGACATTTTTGCTGAGAAGCCCTCGTGGTTCATCAGCTTGCAGGAACCCCTCTCTGCTCTTCTCTGTCTGGGCCCTAGGAAGACATTTACTGGGGTTCAGGGAGAAGCCCCCTAACCTCCTCCCAAAAGACGTTTTACCCAGACATTCCAGGGACTAGAGACAATTCCTAATTCCTCTTTATATCCTCTTGTTTTGGGTCCATCAGTGCAAACACAGGCTAAGGTATTGTCCCAGGTGACCTGTGGTCTCCAAGCCCATTATGCAAACCACTCTGGTCTCCCCACATTAAGTAACTTCCCTGGGAGATTGTAGGGGCAGTGACTTGCCTGGGGATTGCGGGCCCTGGAAAAACCCCCTTTGTGTCACAGGAATATCAGTACTTGGAGAAGGATCGGAGCAGCCAAGAGAAGAATGCTAAGGATCAGCCCCATCTGTGAACATGTGAACATGTGAACATGTGAACGGGGTGGGGCAGGGAAGAGGGCCATCGCTTTGTCTTGGGGACTTGGAGATTTTGGATCTCAGAGCATTTGGTATATGAACCCCAGGTAGCTTCAGTACCCTCCTGGGTCCCCCACCCTTCCCTCCTCCCCTACCACTGCCCAGAACCAGGGAACCCTTGAAGGGGGCCCTAGTTCAGGCTTACCAATTTAGGGGACTTCAAAAACATGCTAGGATGTCAGTGCTAAACACATACTGTCCCTAGGTATAGCTGAGGAAGCTGAGGCAGAGAGAGTTATGCAGGAGCCTAGGAGACCAGCCTGAGTCCAAGACCACACTGAACCTGGGTGTGAGATTTCCATTTCCCTCTCTCTTCCTGCAGAGCCCAGCTAAAATCTGTGTCATACACACATATGAAATATTTAAGCCTCTCCCGAGGAGCATCATGTCACTTCTAAATCAATTTATTCTAATCTAATCCTCATCTGCCATGGTTTTCTGGGCCAGCACCATCAAGAAAACCTCTTGGCAGGGAGAGAGACTGAAAACACAGGGCATTTGTTTTTAATGGGTCCTCTACAGCCAGCAGTTTCCAATACAGCAAAGTCCACACACACACGAAATACTACTGCTCCCTGGAGATGACCCCTGACATGCTCTGAGACCTGTGCAGAGGGATGCTTGCCAAACTGTGAGCATAAAGTCGTCAGAAGCACCTTAAAACTGCAACAAGCACCGAGGTGAAGTGAGGCAGTCAGGGGTGCCCGGCCAACAGCAGCGGGAAGGCTGGAGGAAGCCAGTGGTCGTGTTCCCAAGTGGCTTTTAAATATCTTCAGCCATAAAAGGCACTGTTTACTCCATCTTTGCCTGGGCTTCAATAGGACTCGCTTTTTCCCAGCTCCTTTTATTTTGACAGGAATGCTCCAAAATGCAGAAACAAGCTTCCCCTTGCTTTTCCATCAGGCACAGCTGTGGAACTCTAGATTCAGTTGGGCTCAAGGCACAGGGAGCTTTAGGAGTTCTCGTGGTGGTGACTACAGTGCCAGGGAAGGGGCTGTGGGAGCCACTCCCACTGGACCAAGATTCTCTGACCAAAGATTCCTCCTTTATAGAGCTGTCTGTTCCTGCTGTGCCACAGCTAGCCCTTCCCAGCCAAAAATTCCCACCAGACCCCCATGCCTGGGCCAGCTGCACCCAGGGCAGAAGGTACATCCACAGCTCTCCCCAAGGGGTGGCGCTGCGGGGGACCCTCAACATCAAACCTGACAGTCTGGCAGAAATGACTCTGGGACTTCTGAGTGTCAGACTCAGAAGATTTCCTTGACTACAGAAACCCTCAAATTCTCCTTTCTGGGTAGAGGGGATCGAAGTCCCACCTGGAAACCAACCTGAATGAGTGGCTATGTCTCTTGCAGGCTCAAGGACTCTCCCAAATGCTCAGGAACCTGAAAGTTCCCTGGAGTGGGAATTTAATGTTAGAGAACCTAGGCTTGAACAGAATAAGGCAGAATGGAGTTCAAATCTCATCTCTGGCACATCCTGCTGTGTGATGCCAGGAAATCACATTTCAGGGCCTTAGTCTGTCTATCGGGAAAATGGGTATAATAACATGAATCTCTAACTGAGAAGTAAATGAGATCATTCACAGAGAGCACTCTACGTGCCGCCCAGCAGCGGAAAGTCTCTCTACACGGTAGAGATGATGGGTTTCCCTTTGTGGCACAAAATCCAGTTGTACCCTCCTTTAGAGGCATGTGTAGGACATTCCTGCCCTCGGTAGTCAGGAACTACTGGCCACTTGGTGGTGATATGTGTCACCCGAGTGTAGGGTGTGTGAGAACAGGCATGCTTCTAACACAGTCTCTCCCCCTTCCTTGGTGAACGACCCATTGCAATGGTGGCATCACTAGATGATGGGGGTCTCACCAGCCTGGATCTCTGAGAGAGTATGTGGAGCAGAGCCCTTTATCAGCTCCTGCAGGGCCTGGCATGTGAGCCAGAAAGAAACCTTTACTGTAATAAGCCACAGAGCCTGGTTACCTGAACATGGCTCAGTGCATCCTGCAAATACACCATCTGATTTCCTGGCCCCCAGGTCAGCACCAAGCCTTTGGCTCTTCATTCTGCATTTTGGACATACGGCTTGGAGGCCCTGTGCCCTCCCTCTCCCCCTCCTCCCCGACAGTGAGCTGTAGCTCTCAGCCAACCCCACCCCCATTGCCTTCCCTCCCTGCTGGCCCTCACTGCTGAGGTCTGAGCAGGCTTGGGCCTGGACCAGAGGAAAGGGTGGCAGGGGAAGCCAGGAAGAGCGCTGTCTGGAGCTCCAGATGGATCTGCCCCTCAGGGGCTGAAGTGCTCTGTTTGACTCAAAGCCCAGGGCAGCAGAAGTACCCGGCACAGGCTGGCTGCATCTGCAGCCCCCTGCCCCTGGCAGCCTGATCCTAAACTGCTTCCCAAAGAGAAGCAGAGAAAGGTCACACTGACCTCTTGTTTCCTCTGAATAAGCCAAATTTTTACTCCTGTGTTGAGATCTGAAAGCTAAAACAGGCGGAATTTTCCACAGGGCTGTAGAAAGTGAGCCAGAGGGACTGTCCACACCATGTCCATGGTACAGAGTGGGAAACTGAGGACTGAAGGATGGGACTTGCCCAGTAGCAAGGATTGTCATGAGACCGGAGTCTTGCTACCAGCATAGCACTGAGCATACATGTCAGTGAATTTGATTTTTCTAGAATCTGGCATTTGCTTGGTGACAGCTAAGTGGTTTAGCCAAGGAGGTAGCTTCTGCTGACCAGGGATGCGATGTCCATTCTCAAAAGATCACAACTCCTCCTAGCCAGAGAACAAACCCAGAGAGTCCGCCTGCATGGCTGAGCCTGCCTGGCTGTCCAGCAGGACTGTCTGCTCCTGCTGTGTGTGCTGAGGAGGGAAGCCTTGTGGTGGGTCGTCTGCATGCCACCCCCAGTGTTCTCCACCTAAGCTCTGAATCATTTCTTTCAGAAGTGAAAACGCCTCAAAATGAATGACCCTGAGGCAGGAAGAGCCCTTGAAGTCTGCACAGATGGCTGTCACTGGGGGCCTCTCCTGGCCCTGTCACCAAGCAGTCACCCAGCCTCTTGGCTCAAGCCCTGCTGTGATGGGTAGCTACCTACCTCCCATGGCAGTTCTTCCATCGTGGGCTTTGTCTCAGTAGCTAAGTGGAATGCCCCTCTCTGCCCCACATCTGCCCTTTGGGCCATGCTAAACCCCTCTACCCCTTGACAGCCCTTCTAGAATGGGAGGCCCCTTGTGAATCTTCTCCACCTGGGCATGAACAGCCCAAGGCTATCAGGTTTCTTCATGGATCTCGGTGTCCCATCTCCTCCCCTCCAGGCCCCTTGCTGCTTAAAGAATGCTCTGGCAGCATGAGCATCACCTGCGATCGTGTAGACTACAAATGCAGAGTATCAGACCCACCCCAGACCTCCTGAATCATGATCTGCATCTTAACAAGATCCCCAGGGCCCAGTGTGGTGGCTCATGTCTGTAGTCCCAGAGCTTTGGGAGGCTGAGGCAGGAGGATTGCTTAAAAGGCCAAGAATTCAAGATGAGCTTGGGCGGCATAGCAAAATGTAGTCACCACGAAAAAATTTAAAAATCAGCAGAGTATGATGGCACATACCTGTAATCCTAGCTACTTGAGAGGCTGAGGAGGTTAAGGTTGCAATGTGAGCCCGGATTGTGCCACTGAACTCCAGCCTGGGCTACAGAGTGAGATCCTATCTCTAAAACAAGCAAAAACAACAAACAAGATCCCCAAATGCTTCCTGGCCACATGAAGTGTGGGAAGCACTGGCCTAGATACCTCTCACTGTCCATGTAGCTCGTGGAGTAGAGGTTCCAGAATGCAGCTCTCCTCCAGGCATGCAGGGCTGGACTCTCACCTCTCTCTCCTAAGCATTCTTTAAAGCTGCAGAACCCTGACAACACAAAGGATTGTGGGTCCACCCAGATCTCAGAGTCGTTTTCACAGGAACTGTTCCAAGACTGCATCTCCCATCCTGGATCAGGGGGAGTTGGTATGTGTTGGGTCAGGTGTTGACACTTACATTTGCCAAATTAAACACCTCTGTTCTTTCAGCTGTCTCACCTGCTATTCAACCCATCAGCTTCCAAATCTGCCTACACATTAGGATCACCTGGTAGACTTTTGATACAGTCTCTGATGTCAAGACCCTGTTCCAGAAGACCTGAATAGACTCTCTGGGGAGTGTCGTGGGTGTCAGGTCTTTTTTTTTCAGAACTGAGCATGAGAATGCTCCCCAGGCAATTCTAATATGTCATTAGGATGGAGAGTCACTGGTTTACTACAGCTATTAAGAAGTGAATTTTATTTCCTTATTTTTCAACCATGCTCTGGGGTCCATCAGGGTAGTCAGCTCACTTCTGACAGTGACTCTGGGCTCATGGGCAAGGTATCTGTTGGCTACTGCCACAACATTGCTGTGTTACAAACAACCACAAAATCTGAGTGAATGCAATAATAAACACTGTGCTGGCTAACCTAGGCCGTGGTGGTTCAGTGGCCCTCCCAGACTGAGGAGGTGGGTTAGCCAGGCTTCTAACTGCAGGTGTGTGGGTAGGGTGACCCACTTTTCCCGGTTTGCCCAGGACTTTCTTAGTTTGGGCACTGAAAGTCTCAAGTCCCAGGAAATACATTGGTCCTGGGAAAACCGGTGTGGTTGAATCCCCATCCGTGGTCAGCCTGGGTAGTTCTGCTCCCTGTGTCTTATCCGTGGTCAGTCTGGGTAGTTCTGCTCCCTGTGTCTTATCTGTGGTCAGTCTGGGTAGTTCTGCTCCCTGTGTCTTATCCGTGGTCAGTCTGGGTAGTTCTGCTCCCTGTGTCTTATCCTCCTCGGACCAGCATGCTAACCAGGCAGGTGTCTTTCAAGATGTTGGCAGAGACTAGCAAGAGCAAGTGGACCCAAGAGAGACCCAGCCTCAGATGGGCTGGCTGTCACCACCCAGCGTAGGTGAGCCTTGCCCACCGTGTTGGCCAGAAGTTTCCAGTCCCAATTAAACTTCATCCTTACAGACTCAGCCTGGCTCCAGGCTCTGGCCACCTTTCTGGATCTTTCTTCAGACATCTGGCATGTTGTCCAAAGCCAGTTACACAGCTGAGCCCAAAGTGAAGGGCATGGAAAAATATTCCGCCCACAATGAGGCCATGGCAGGCAGAAAGGGCTAGATAATTGTGGCCAATCATTCCATCTCCCATGGGCAGAGAGGCTCTGGCTTCCAACTGTGGATGACCTTAAGTCCTTCCGTGGCTGCCAACTGTCTCTGGGGAGCCCAGTGCAGGGCCAGAGACCTTCTCAACTCCCACTCCCGCCTAACACACATATCCGCTCTGGTGGCTCATTGCCTGTGTGGCTTCAGCCCTCTCTCCCTCTTCCTCTCCTCCTCCCCTTGCTTTTTCTTCATCAGGTATTGAGAGGCATCTGGAAAGAGAGGGACCATCTTGTGTCAGCTTCATGAGCCATCTTGACCAGAGTCTCCCACGCCAAGTAAATTTCAGCATAGCAGACTCAGCCCCGCTTTAGCCTGGCAGGCTCTCCTGGATCCTGATTCATTCACCCTCCACTACATTCATGGTGGCCTCCTGCTCGGCATCCTGCCCACATTTTTCATGTATCGACAACCCAGATGCCAGCCAGGGCCTTTGGGCTCTGCGTATTCAGGCGCACTTGGCTGCAACCCCCAACTCCAAGACCTATTATTATTTAGAGATCCCTGGCCTTGACTTTTTCCCACTCCCAGAAGAATCATGCAAACATCCCAGACCAACCTGGTGCCCCTAGAAGCTCACATGTCATAAATATGACTGTGCTGAGGGCCACTGGGGAAGAACGGGGTCACGTCACTAACCTCACAGTCCACAGAACACCCCAAGCTCTGGTTCCTCCATCCCCTCCTTCTTCTCCTTCCTGGTTCCTTCCTGAAAATCCCCTCCCTGTTCCTCCTATTGGGTCATTCTACCTCTACTCAGGCCCATGGAGAGCTCAGCTTTTGTCCTTAGAGGTACTTGGGGAAATGTTTCCCTCATCTCATTACACGTCGATTATTTCTGACCATGTTTTAGGTCCCTGGGCTCTATCTTTCCCCAGCCACCCAGCAAGCTTCTGAGCTCTGATCCCAATTAAGTGCAGTAAAGCACGAAGAATGAGTAGGCTTTCAAGGGAAAAAATATGAAAAGATCTTCATTGCTCTAAACATTATGTGGCTGACTCACCCTGCATCTCTAAATTTATGACTATGGTCTCCACAAAATAGGAGCAAAAGGATGCTGACCTTATACCCCAGCCGGACACCTTCTAGCCTGGTTTCTGCAGCCCACCTACAGTTTGCCCCCAACTAACCAGCCAGGGCTGGACCACAGAGTCAGGGCGGCAGCGTATGTGAAGCTCGGCACTTGCAAACCTGGATTCAGGTCCTGGTTCTGCCACTTAGAGGCTGACTCTGCCTGGATAAGTCGCTTACCCTGCCAGGATCCCACTTTTTGCTGGGGTGACATCCACTGGGTGGAGATGTTATGGAAAGTGCATCTAAGAAATAGCATCAGCAGAGGTGCCTCAAAACCTGCACCACACCAACACGAGGCACTGTTCTTCCTATTTGCTGAACTCAAGAAATATGGCTGATTTCAATACTCCCCTACCCACAGTAAGTTTCTAACTAGAAAGGAGATCCACTGTCACAAAAACCACATGTCTTGTCCCCAAGCCAAATAAGATGGGTTTCTGGCTGGGCCCCGCTGGTGGCATGTGCTGGGTCTCCTGCCTCTCTGGCAGAGCTGATCAAGAGGGCGGGCTCTGCTCTCCACTCCCCAGGCTCTGGGTCTTGGGAGTGCAGGGGGCCAGGCAGCTGCAGGCAGGCAGCAGGAGGATTTGAGCAGCTGGGCTAAGGTCAGGCGCAGAGGCTTGGGCTCAGCAGAGACAGCCAAATGCTCGGCCCAGCTGCTACTGCCTCTTGCTGGGCCCTATGCAGGAGGCACACTCTGGCTGCCAGGCTGGCGGGCTCTCCTCCGCAGCTGCGAGGCCATGGCCTGGGGGCCTGCTCCTCCTCTCCTCCTACCGAATGACGTCCTTTCCTTTTCTATCTCCTCACTCTCCCTTTCCTTCTAATCGTTTTCTCCCTCTGTCTCTTTGTGTCTTCATTGCTGTCTTTGTCTTATCCTTTGTTTCTCTTCTTTATACTTTCTTCCCTTCTTCTCTCAGTTTTTGGCCTCTCTTCATCTCTCTGGGTTAAAAGTTGGAGGAAAAGGATAGGAGGTGGGGCCCAGAGGGATCCCAGACAAAACTGAGCTGAGGTCCTGCTATGATTTGAATGTTGGTGTTTCCCCAAAATTCATATGTTGATCCCTAATCTTCAGAGCAATAGTGTTAGGAGGTAGGGCCTTTGGAAAGTGACTAGGTCATGAGAGTGGAGCCCTCATGAAAGGGACAAGTGCTCTTCTAAGAGAGGCCTGAGGGCACTGTTTGCCCCTTCTGCCATGTGAGGTCATAGCTAGATGGCGCCGTCTGCGAATGTCTATTACAAGAAGGTGAGCTGTCACCAGAGATTGCACCTGCCAACACCTTGATCTTGAACTTCCAGCCTCCAGAACTGTGAGTAATAACTTTCTGTTGTTTATAAGCCACCCAATCTGTAGTATTTTGTTATAGTAACCTGAACAGACTAGGACAGATCCCATCCTGTCCCATTGAAGAGAGACTCAGAAGGGTATCTGGGAATAGGTTCAACTCTGGGGTTGGGGGCAACATTGGCCTATGGACCTCTTTAAAACATCCTTGAAGAATGAAGCCAGGGCCCTGCACTTGCTCCTGGGACACAGGATGCCCCACAGTAGTCAGTTCTCACTGATACCATAATAACTCTCTCATCGACAAACAGTTCTGGGGGCTTTTCTGAGTCCAGAGCATGTGCTGGGGCGGGGGGGATGAGAAGGGATGAGGCAGCCACCCTGCTCTGACAGAGTTCCCATACACAGGACAGCAGAGAGTTAAATGAGCAACTACATAGTTAGATGAGCCCTATAAATGGTATCCAGGGGGTAGAGCCAGGACAGGGGTTGAGCCACTTATGCACACTGGAGAGGCAATGTTGGAGCTGAGCCTAGTATGATTTAGAGGTATTTTCTAGGCCAAAAAGGAGAACCTGTCTTTGCAGCATGGACATTTTCTCCCATCCAGGTGTAAAGAAGTAAGGGGCTATGGCAGAGGGTGACACGGGAAAGCAGCTGAAATCCCATCATGCAGTGAGGACTTCCTAAGGCAGAGGCATCGTGTAGCCCTCAAATGCTGGGAGCCATAGGGCTGTGGCAGGGAGGCCCGTGTCCATCTGTGAAATGGGAAGATGATCCCCTTCCTCTCTCCTTGCCGTCTATGGAGTGGAAGAAATGAAGAAAGAGGCTGTGCCACCCTTGCCATTGGCCAAGCAGAAGGGGGAGAGTGTAGGCTTGGCTCTCAACACTGGGAAAGGGCCTCATTATGAGCTGGTTTCATTCATAAGGGAGGTTGTCATGGACCACACAATGGGGCTTAGTTTCTAATTTAAGAGGAAAACCTCATTTTAACGTGGCTTCTTCTATAACTGGGAGGAGGAGGTGGTGGCTACGAGAACAAAGAACAGAATATTAGTGAAGGATGAAATAAAAGTGGTGCCTTTGGCAATTTGACTTTGTCCCAGCTTTAGGGACATTCCTCTGCCCACTGAGCCTGCCCTGCTATGACTATCCTTGCTCAGGCATGTACCCAGCGCTTTACCTCCCTCCCTATTCCAAAAGGGCTCTGAGATATGAAGAATGAAGAGGCAGCCAAAGCTATCATTGTACAAATGGGGAAACTGAGGATAAGATGGGGGAAGATGGTTGCCCAAGGTCACAGAATATGCTAGAGCTAGCTCTGTAATCCCTAAGTACATCTATTGCCTTCAGATGTAGTACCACTCCTGACTCCCTTTGGGGGTTGGAGTTGTGTGGCTTGCAAGTGGGTCTTGAGCATAAGCTGGTGACCTGAATGTCATCCATGCTGGGAAATCCAACTGTGGGAGCAGAAACTGCTTCTGAAGATCATCACTAATGCCTGCGGCAGGTCCCTTCCCTGTCACGCTCACTGCCCCTTTGGTCTGTACAACCTTCCAGTCTGCATTCCAGATGAGGGACCAGAGGCTCATGGAAGGTAGGGGTCCTGAGTGAATGCTGGGACTCAAACTGGAGTCTTACAGCTCTAAAGCTCTTAAAGCCTTTTCCCCATCTTGTCAGATATGTGTGGATATCTTCACTTGAACATTGTACATGTGATGTGGGCATAGATAGTATACGTGTATTTATAATAGATATATATACACACACAGGCATGCACATACATGCATGTGCACACACAGAGTTTTAAAATCTCCGCTGGCTGCCCTTGCTCTGTGTTGCACAGAAAATTAGTATATTGGTGCAGCCACTAATCCCTTTCATTTGGATGCAAGCAAATGACAGGATCAGTCTCCATCACTGCCATGGCTAAACCCCAGGGCTTTCCCTGGTGCCTTGAATAAGAGTCAAGATGACCCACTTTCTCCAGCTATTCCCTGTC